>JAHPZR010047406.1:0-25749 GCA_019787425.1 Platygyra sinensis | reverse complement strand
ACCGTAATTTCCGGCCGTTTACCCACATGGCACATTACCCGCATCGGTCAATTTTTGCAATAAAGGGAAAAAGTTTTCAACAGATTACCCGCACTGGCAGGTAACCCACACCGAAAACAAAAGAAAATCGTGCTTTAAAAGTCCCTGCCTCACGAAGTTGTTTCGACAAGCCATTGAATTGTTTGCGTGGCCATGGATAGATAGCACGTACAAAAGCTGAACATTGCAAAACAAAATTTCCATCTAGCTGCCAGTTCCATGCCAGTTCAATTTGTCCAGTTAATTATTCAATGCATTTATGTTTAGACTCCTTAGAATGCACTGCAGAAGAACGTGATTTGGTCGATCGATCGCTGAAGTCCGCCATTTTTTAGGTTGAGAGAAAGCTGGGGCGAGTGTAAAATTTCTTTTTGGGGAGGGGGTCGAAGGTGGGGCAGTGAAATCAACTGCAATTTTGAAATAAATACCAATACTTTAATTGAAAGCAAAGGCCTGCGACTTTTCAGATAACCTTGCAATACTATAAATATATTTCACCTCGAAACGGTCGATATTTACACGTTTTTTGCTTATTAAATACTTGAATTATTTACAGAAAAACTCCCTGTTTGTTTAAAAACTAGCTACACACAAGTTTATGAAAATCAAACATTCAGCTCAGAAAGGTAGTTAATAAAAGGTAATAAAAAAGAATGTTCAATTCATGAGCCCACAGTTCAGTTTAAAATCCATCGAAGTCTTCATCCTCCGTGTCACTATTAAACAAGTCAATTAAATGTGCATCCAGGGCAGGACCCAGAGTGGCTACGCTTTGTTCATCGTCGCTGATTTCAGATGGATCACTCGTATCATCCTCAGTGGCACCAGGAACGCGTGTAATTCCTGCCTTTCTGAAGTCATTTGTGATTGCCGTGACTTTCACTGCTCTCCACGCTCGAATTACCCAGTTGCAGACTTCCGCATGTGTTGCCCTCCTCATCTTTCCAGTTTCGGTGAAGGTGTGAATTCCTTCCGACATCCATTTCTCCCACTCCTCACGAACATGGTTCTTAAATGACCGATTAACAGAAATGTCTAATGGCTGCAATTTCTTAGTAAGGCCTCCAGGAATCACTGCAGTAGTTGTTTTGTGTTCAGTTTTGAAAGTGTTGCGAACAGCTTCGTCAATACGTGCGCTGAAACTGTCAAAGATGAGTAGAGAGGTTCTGTCGAAGAAGGACACAGGTCTGGGACGCCAAACTTTCTCACCCCAAACAGCCATTCCATCTCTATCCATCCATCCTTTGTTGTGGCAGTGGACAACCACACCATCGGGGAGATTTTGCAGGTTTTCTTTTGAAGATGACCATTGGCTTGAGCTTTTTCCCGGTCTCAGAGCACGCAAGGACAACAGTAAAGCCTGTTTTTTCATGACCGGTGGTTGACACAGGAATGCTTTCAGCTCCAGTAGTATCGACAGTTCTGGAGTAAGGAGCATCAAACGACATAGGCACTTCGTCCATGTTGAAAACACGGTCTGCTTGGATGGCAAGCTCCTCCTTTCTTCGCGAAACAAACTGATGAAAGTTTGTAACCTTCTCCTCCCAGTTCTCCGGCAGCTTCTGGCCCACAGTGGTTCTCGAAACGCATGGATAGCGATTTCGGCGCATGAATCTGCTACACCAGCTCGGACCGCCAACAAATTCAGCGACATTCATCTGCTTTGCTAATTCTTTTGCCTTGAGACGGATCATGACGGTAGTGACTGCACGGCTGTTCTCTCTTTGGCTGATGATCCATTCTTTCAAAGTTCTTTCCAATGCAGGAAACTTGGCGATACCAGTACGGCAGGTGCGTTGGCGCTTTGGCAGTTTTGTCACGACATCTTTCTTCTTTCGCCAGTAACGGATCATGGATTCATCAATTTCAAACTCTCTTGCTGCTGCTCTGTTGCCAATTTCATCTGCACAAGCAATAACTTTGAGCTTGTACTTAAAAGTAAAACTCTGACGAGCGCGTTTTAAGCTGGGCATTTTGACCTGTGGCTACTTATTGTAAATGACTCGTGGCTAGACTTATCGGAAATGATTGAAGCTTGTAATTCTCATTCAGTCACTTACCTTTATATAACGTTTTGAATCAAGAAAAAACTTCAACCATTGTTTTTGTTGACAAAATGTTCTTAAGCATGCAATTAGTAAATTTTCACACGTATTGTTTTCGATGTTTCATTGAGAATTGTACCGCTTGTGAAAGTCTGGTCTAAAAAAATAGATATCTCAGGATATAATGACTCTACGAAATCGCTTGAAACGGGAAAATAATAAAATTTAGGCAGCACTAGCGAAGAATATGTCACTGATGCGCTGTACATTCTGGTATTTTAAATTTTGTCGCTGTGAATGTTTGTTTACACGCGTGCCGACAGTTGTCTTTTTATGTCGCGCCATTAGTTATGCGGCGCCATGAAATGAACACGTCGGTGTCAATTCTTTTTGTGAATAGCTTTGAAGCGTGCCTTTCACAGTTAAATTGTTTTAGTTTTAAGTTCATTAGGCCCGGTTTAAACGTCGCATTTTACATGCGCCGAATCGAATTGAAATTATGTTAAATTATTTATGTTTGCTCGAATGAGAATTTAAAACATGTTGCTCGCGCTTAGCAATTTTATTCGGCAAAACAACGCGACATTTAAATCAAATCAGCCGAACGTATTCATTCGAGTCGACTAAAATTAGTATTTGATTCGGCGCTTGTAAAATGCGACGTTTAAACCAGGCCTTACCTGTGTAGGTGAGAAATGTTTCTTGCTCTAAATAAAAGAAACAAGCTGTGAAATTGACAAGATAAGAAAGTGATACCGGTAGCACAAACGTAAAAAAGATTTGTTTGTTCGAATTATTTCAATTTGCATCAGCTGTCATCAAGAGCAAAACAATCTGTTACCGGTAAACAATCAATGAAAAATAAATGAGGCGGTACACAGGTTTTTTTTCTTCTTACGGTTTTAATGTGATATGATTAAAAAATTATCACATTACCCACACCTTCCTATAACTGTACTAAGTAACTGTCAGTATTATCTAATAATGTCAGAATTTGCATTTTAAGAAGCAGGTAATGGTTAGTGTATTCTAAGTGGTCTTCATTGCAGGTGCTTTCTGTGTGCATAGTGCAAATAAAAAAAATGTGTCTGTATTTTCTTAACAGTGCACTTATTGAGTGTCATGTGGATGCAGGGCGCAAAGAAGATGCCACACAAATCAGTATAGCCACCTTGGCTTTTACCAAGAGTAATGTTCCCTCATTATATACAACTGTCCTTGGACTGCAGGTGAGGTCTTAATGAGATTCTTAGCAAGAACTGTGCAATTATAAAATTAATCAGCACATACACTGCATCATACTCTCCGCCTGAGAGGTCAATTGGTTTCAATTGATTCCTTCACTCAAAAGTTCATAATACAGTGTATGGGGCTTTAAATAACATGCCTACAGATGATATTTGACTATAACTCTGATCATTCCTGCAGGAGGAAGACTCTGATACGCCAATCTGAATGTTCAAGGACCATGTTACACTAATGGCAATTTTACCAGTACTAACAGCCTCTCCTCAAATACTAGATTAACAGTTCTCTCATAAAATTATTAATAACAGAATTAACACATAAACTACACAGTCATGTGGTGCTCTCATATTTGTACACTTAAAGCTTGCCCATTATTGCCAATAGTTAGCCATTGACATAGTGACTAAACAAAGTCAATTAGTCTAACGATAATGATTGAGATTTGCAATTTTCACAAGTCAGCTCTGTCCACACATTCATAGACCTTTATGAGTAGGGGCAGTGAGAGTAGCTGACTTGTTGTCTTTGTTTTAAATCCAATTCCACTGGCAGGTCCGTCATCGACTGATTGATCTGTCCAAAGCTTCCAAAGAGGCCAGAGCTTCAAATGAGCTCTACATGTTCTACAAGATCCAGAGGCTAAGAACGTGAGTTTTCATGGCTCTTTTCAGGGAATTAACTAGACACCAGAACATGAAGATTAAGAATTTTGTTAGTCCTAAGCTTATTAAACTATGACGCACAAACTCTATGTAAATATGTTACTTACAGGTTATGTAGAGAGGTTTTTTAAATATGAAATTATAATAGTTTGAAATCAACTATATTCATTCAATGATCTGTCTGCTTTCATATTGTCAATTTTTAGGGTTAAAAAAAATTCAGAACATTGTCAGTAATGTGACTAAATAGCAATTATTGGTAAGGTAAAGCTTAAACACGGAGCAATCCTATAAATGGCAAGGACACGCCACCTTGAAGCCCTTTGTTGGCTTTTCTGTGCAATGGTGGAAAGCCGGAATAACGGTCGCATATAAACATAGAAGTCGTGGAGAAATAACCTTTTTTTCCGTCAAAACAACGGAGTCATTTACGTCGAATAATATAAGGTAAATAGTAAAAATACAATGTAAAATGTCTGCGAGCTATCTGTTTCCATTTATCTCAGCATACTGAGAATGAAACGAAATCTCATAAGAGGTGATTTTGGTTAGCCTGGTAACAGAGAACAACAACAACAACAATCTTTATTATTTACACCTTTTCTTACAATTAGCGTTACATTTTTTAAAGGAATTTAGATCTATAAAGAGGGAGAAAGAAAATAGCTAAACATTACCATTTAAAGGTGTCTAGGGCTAAGTAAACTTAAGTTTTCTAGTTAGCCCCTAGCTAGGGAAAGTTAATTAAACAGATTGTAGCAGATACAACAAAAACAACACAAAAACAACAACAGATACACACATTTAAAAACTAAGACGAAAAAATAAGCACATATATAGGCAGTCGTTGGTATGATTTTATTTACTGGATTGAGTTTTGAGAAGAAATTCTTTTAATTTGCCAGGAAAGGTGAAAGTGTTAAGATTTTTCAAGCTAGTTGGAAGATCTTGCCAAAGGTCAACTACAATTGAAGATACTGATTGTTTTCCAATGTTGGTTCTTGTGGACGGCTTATATTGGTGGGATCACTTAAAACTATTCAGATTTATGAGTGTAATGATGGTTCAAACAAAAATCCAAATTGAGCAACGCTGAGTTATTCTTCAAACTATATTCAGAGCAAAGAAATTGGAAACTAAAAGTACTACGAAGAAACAAAAGAACTTGAAAACTGACAAAGTAAGATTTTGCCTGAATATTGGCATTAGAAGGGGGAAGGAAGACTCATGACAGAATGCAATAAAAGCAAACATTGTGTTTGTAAAAGGCTGACTGAATATTGGCAGCAAGAATACATTAGCAGCCAATGTTCACCTCAAAGTCATTAAATCTGCAGTCTGCTTGTATCTGGGGTTTCTCTAGACCTTTAGTTCCCAAACTTATTTCTCGAAGGAGCAAAGATACTCTGGCATCAAAAGAACTAGACACGGCATTTTATAAGTTTGGGTGAACAGCTTAAATTCATACGATAGGCTTTTGCGAGTGGAGGAACAAAATTTTGAAGTGAAAAAAGGCAATTTCATTGTAAATTCTTCTCCTGAGGCCATCGTTCATTTTGTTCAAAAGGCATTGTTTGCTTACCTGTAAAATAAAACAGAAAATTACACTTGATCGCTCTCCAGAATTTCGAGACAATGCACTAAATTTAGATCTGAGTGAATAAGCCAATCAAATGAGAGCATTGGTTGTTTGTTGGGATTTGTGATTGACAGGCTGAACACCTCAGCCTTGTTACATGGGATTGCTCCGTGTTAAAATTTTGGTACAACAAGATCTTATTAAAAAGGTTTTCTGTCGACAGCTTGATTGAAGCAGATGAAAAAGTTGATATAGAACAGGAGCTGAATAAAATCTACAAATCAATAGTGAAAGGTGTGGATCCCACAGACCGTGCTAGTACAGCCATGTCTACCAGCACCAGCACCAGTGCAAGCAAGGCCAGCTCTCCTTATGCTGTTGGTAACTATGACAGGTAAAAACAATGTAGGATCTTAAATTAAGTTAAATTTACAATATTTAGAGAGAAAGCCATGTCAGTCTTAGCTGGTTTTTCTGTATAAAGGGGGTAAGTTTCTAAAGAAACTGTGAAGTTGCATTGGTGGGAGCATTACAAGGTAGTTTGGTTTTATCAACTTGGTTGATAATGTGAATTGGCTACCGTAAAGAGATTTGGAAGCTGACGTTTCGAGCATTAGCCCTTTGTCGGAGCTGGCACATACGTAATTGTCACAAAAGTTGTGACCCAAGAGACACAAACACGTTCCTGTTCGCTAAAGAAAAACCTGAAAACCTCTGGAATGAGCTGACCTGACGAGGCCACAGAAGTTATGGAAAGCAAGTTGGCACTTAGCATTTAACAGCATGGCATATTGTTGTATCTTGTCGTATAATTTCACTCCCGATCTTTAGATGGTAACTCAGACATTCTCATACCACTATTGTTCATCAAACTGCATGTCTGCCATTCCAAACAAGGCCTGATTACTCGGTCTCATCCACAAGCTTCTGTCTCAAAAGTTCTGACAAGTCATGTGCACCATAATTACAAAAATGGGTCCCCTTTTATCCTTTTCTTCTGAGTTTATCTTCTATTCTTTCCCCCCTGAATCAAAGAAAATTGCTTTGATGTTAGACATATCTTATGCTTAACATGCAACACAAAATAACTGTTGTCTATCCACCATTTACCAGGAAAGAAAACAGACAGAAATAAGGCAGGGGTGCAATGAAAAATTGAAACTATGCCCATGGTCATGCAAATGGGTGGTGTCATGCCGAAATGGTTTGGGCATGGTTCCAAAACTTTGCCATACTGTACTGATTTTTTAGCTTGTGTGAATGGGGTTTAAGTTTAATATTTATTATAAATAATAAATTTGAGTAAAAATCAACATTCCTGATCTTGGGGAAGGTTGTTCTCTACCCATGGTAATCTGACTGCTTATACTGCAGGATACCACTGCTCATTGAGTTGGCCAGACTTTGCTTGGAGCACAGTAAACATGATTTGGCTGCTGAGTGTCTTGAAAATGTAAAAGGAGGAGTTAAGGTAAATATGTACAAAAGGATTTCAAGGGATCATTGTAGCAGATGCCTTTAATGCTAAGATAGGCTTTCAGACTAGCACTTCCAGATAACTGAGCAGTCTCAATTCCCTGCAAAGTCAGCTACATGACTCAACAAAATAGACTTTGATTTTTGAATTTTTTTTAGATTTCTTAATGATATTTTATTTATTTATTTATTTATTTAAGTACAGGACCCTTTTGATAACAGTTCTTTCTGTTAGAACTGATAGGTTATCCTGTTTAAATATTTGCATTATTATTATTATTATTATTATTATTATTATTATTATTATTATTATTATTATTATTATTATTATTAATTGCATCCTTTTTCTCCATGCGCCTCTTACATTTTTGTGACAGAATTCTGAGACACTGTTGGAAATTGAGTTCATGAAGTGCGAGTTGATGGTTCAGTCTCTTGGAGAAAAGAAAGAAAATTACAGCAAGTCTGTTGTGGAGGTGAGCATCTGATATACCTACTATATATTTTAAACCATTTTGCCAGTCAAAAGTTTCATTGATATTACCTTGGGGTGAAAGCATTAAGTCAATCACATGTAGAGCAAAAAGTTCCTTTTATGGTGTTGATCTGATAGCAAGCATAATTTCTTATCTCAATTTGTTTTTCTTCTTTAGAGGCGCATCCAAGCAATCAGGAAACTTGAACAGTACATAATGACAGCTGTTAGAATGGGAAATCCAAATGTTATCCAGGTTTGCTCTCTTTCCCATAAAGTAATCTACAATCTACCTAATTACTTACTCTTTAACAAAATGTGTTAGGTTATGAGCTCAAGATTTCTATCATGCAGCCCTTTTAAGCAAAGAAGGAGTTGCTATTTTGTTTATAAAACTGGCCACTTCTAGGCTACTCGCTACCTACAACAGAATAGAAAGCAAGTGGCATAGCCAATAAGAGAATGCAGATTTATACTAATAAGCGATTAGATTATGAGATCAAGAGTCCTATTTCGTGATAGTTGACTCTGGCTGCGCGTCCATCAACTATCATGCATAGACATCAAGAGCAAATAATCATTTTAGTATAAATCTTCTAGTCATTCAAAACGTTATCTGAATACTCTTCACAGACACTTCAAAAATGCCAAGAAGCGGCCGTCATTTTGCTAACAAGCAAACACTCCTATGCTACTCACTGTCTATCACAGAATAGATAGGGAGTAGCGTAGCCAATCAGAGAACAGCATTTGTGATAGAACACAAGTAGATTTATACTAATATTTGTTAGTCAGAATAGTTGATCATCAAGCAAGTGTTTCCAGATGAATGTGAATCTTTTTAATATGACCACCAACCAACCTCCAAAAAACCAAGGAAAAGAAAACAACTGACTGTTTCAGCAGGGTGGCCAAGAATTAATTATTAATGAACACTTGACATTTACAGGTGCACCTAGGAGTGGTTGTTATAGATTTCATGATGTGACCTTAAAGGCTTACCTATTTCCACTGTAATTAATAAGAGATTTTTGGTTTGCAGGCAGGATGTGTGACAATGTGGAATCTTGCTCTACCACTGCTGCAGTCTAACTTAAGACACCATGTGCGTAAACCACTGACTCTTGCTGCACAAGCCTTGGAGGACATTGACAGGTAATTAAATCAAGTTGATTGCATTATCTTCAGGGAGATACCCACACTTTTCTACTGCTGGATACAAAAGCATTCCTGTCATTGTTTGAAAGCTGCATAGGGCTTAGCGGGCAAAATTTGCCAATGGTGAGGGAAACTCAGTCTGTAGCCTAAGTGTTAGTGTTTGTATTCCAGATTGAGTAGTCTGAGTTCAAGTACCAGGTAAAGTACATGAAGGAGTGATGTGTTCTTGGACAAGACACTGAAGACACTCACATGGTACCTCAAAAGTCCTTCCACCTACAATCAGCGACATAATTAGTTGACACATAGTCTTTTCATACAATGTAGTACTATTAATGCACCAACTAACACCACTCTTTTTATAGCGAAAAAAATTTGGAAAAGACCCCGCTCCCTCATTCAATGTTGCTTGTTTGTTCCCGAAGATCACAACAATTGCGACACAACATTGTTTGGGAGGGGGGAGGGGGGAGGGGGGCTGAATGGACAAGCTAGGAGGGCAAAAATGGATCACAGTGACGAAATAGGGGGTTGAAAAGGTCAATTTGTCAACAATTTTGTCGCTGGTTGTAGGTGTATAGTGGGTAAAATGAAGCCACAAGTTATTGTGAATTCTCAAACCTTATCAAAATGTGGGTGATTCTTATGATGGAGGAAGGTAGCAATGGCCCAGTCGCTTCAAGCTATGAAAGCTGGGGTTATAAGCACTGTATCAAGGGAAGCCAGAGTCCTTAAACTCACTTTTTTGTCATTTGTAGCCTGTTAGTTTTGTTACGGTGCCAAATGCATGCAGAATTAGCCAAGTGCGAAGAAGCTGAGGATCAACTGGAGTATGCCGTCACACATCTTAGAAAGGCACTTGAGATGGATGACTCAGGGCAGTATGGTGACAGACTGCGGACAGCCCTTACTAGGCTTCAACTAAGGGCAACACTGTATAAGACTCCAGAAAGACCTGAGGATTTGGCTGCCATGATTATTGAACAGGTTAGTTATTGATAAGTAACTGGTCAGAATGAGATTCACAGTGAGGTCTTGGTAGGACTTATATACTCTTTTGTGTTATCTGATAAGATTTTGCAATTGCTGAAGTTTGGCTGCCCTTTGGCACCTCTTGCGTCTGTTTTAGACCCCCATTTTAAATCCGAAACTGGGGATGTCCAGGAAAGTGTTTCCAGAAATTTATTTTATTTTTTACATTATTTCTGTTAATGCATAGATATAGGTAGTTTGAGGCTTGTAACAATATGTTCTATGCTTGGCTAGCTGATTTATATTGGCTTCCACGGTTTTGTAGTAGTATTGCATTAATGTTGGTATTAGAAAATAGGAAAAATAATGTGGATAACATATTTTAAATCTTTCAGGCAAGAGCCAGTGATGACTCCAGTACAGTTCGTATGAAGCGAGCTTCATTAGTGAAGGCAGGCGAGGCTCTGTCACCTGATGCCTTTATGCTTGTTCTTGATGGTGAAAGCAATACCAAGGATCCATCCACTGGTAAAGGTCCACCTACTGCATTAGGAAGACTGGCTGGCAGAGCAAAGCAGTTTGAGAAAGGAGTCAGCAAGGCTGCTGGTCATTTGAAGAGGCTGGGAGATGAAAATGACCAGGAAAGGTTAGTGTAAGCGTTTCTAGGGTTATCGTAGCGTCACTGTCAGGGGCACCCAACGACAATTTTCGGGAAAATATCTGTTCGGAAGACGATTTGAGATCTAGAATTTTCGGAACATTTGTTGTAAAATTACTTACTTGCCTGCCTCTCCTAGGATTTTCGAACATCTAAAAAATGGTAAAATTGCCCATTTTCAACGGATTTTTACCCTAAAAAGGTCACCTAGAATTTTCGGGAGCCTTTTTTCTGGCTGAAATTTTCGAACAGGTAAGGTTTGATCCCTATAATTTTCGGATCACTGGACTTTCAGCTAGGAAATCCGAACAGATGAAAAATTTATAGGGGATAAAAATATGCCCACATTCACCGTTTAAATACTAAAACACGTTTAACAATGCTATGTTTAAGTGGTTTTGAACTATATTCTCGTTGGGTGCCCCTGCACTGTCATTGTGATTATGATGCATTTGTTGAAATCAGGTAGGGATTCTTCGGTAGTAATTTTCATGAATGATATGCTCTTTTTATCCATTAAAGAAAGAGTGTTACTGCAGTTCTGTGACTGTGTTCAGTCAAGTGCTGGCAAACAAAGGGCTGGAAAAGGGTAAATTACAATTCAGCAGAACTGACTTGACGAAACACGTTTGGCTTAGGCGAGAAGAATGACTAATTTAGTTTTTGTTTCCAGAGGTAACAGTTCCTATTTTCCTTTAGGGTTCGTATTTGGGCAGACCTGGCCAAAACCGCTCGCAAACAACAGGTCTGGGATGTGGCACGAGTTGCTGCCAGATTCTGCCTTCTTTATGATGATAATCGCTGGTCAAAGAAAAATCCTAGTAGCACTTCAGAAAAAAATGGTGATGGTAATGCAGAAAAGGATGAGCCAACAGGGATGAAGTCACCAGTTCCTGCTGAATCTGGCAGCAAGCTTGATGCAACAGGGATGAAACTGTTGTATCCTGAAGGGATGACACCATTTACTGTGGAGCAGGATTTGTTAAGGACACTGGCTGAAGTTCGCTTCATATACGCAGAGGTATAGTAAGCTTTTACAACAGTCAATAAATTGGCTTCTGTCACGTTGTTATTTCAAAGATAATACATCGTGGTCAGCCAAAGAAATCTCATGCTTGGTTGTGTTTTTTAGAAATATGCTGGTTTTCAGTGCAGGTTTTTTTTTATGAAGCATTAAAAAATTTTGTGTCATAAGGTTTTGGGCTTTTAATGTCGTCGCTGATCCTCTGTTCTACAGATTTATGTTGTGTCAGACGTGTTGTGTTCACACTTACTTCGTGTTTCAAAACGTCACTTAGTCATCAGTCAAATTTACTTCAAAGTTGTAAAGTTCAGTTATCACTGTACTCCTGAAGTACGTTTCTTGTTGTGATTCTTGTTAGTTGGTTATAGCTGTGGTTTTCATTGAACAGGCCTTGGTACAGTTATTAAGGACAGAAGGGGTACAGCTAGGTGACAAACCTGTCCCACCTGAGGATAGCATCAAATTGCGCCCCAAAAGATACGGCGATCAGCCTGTCAATTTTGACGATATGCCAGAGTGGGTCTCTTACTGGTAAGAAATTTCTTATAGGCTGTCGTTTTTAGTCCTATCAACCCTCAGATTGTTGTAAATGTGTCATGATTTTACTCTCTGTGTTTTGCTAGTGACTGGATCTCATCACTGTCAAATGAAGTTATTCACAGTTTTCAGCGTGCAGCGGAATTTGGAGTGGAACTAAAAGAACCATGGCTTGTCTGCAATGCTTCTGTGTATTTGTGGAACTATACCACCCACATGCTGTCACAAGGACGACCCAAGGAGATTATTCCCATTTTCTCTCCTGTGTTAGAGGCTATGAAGCTTACAGGACACGCCGGGTGAGCTACTGGTGACTGCTAGGTGTTGACGAGGGCTCTTGATGTATTTTGTTACCTTATGATTCCACAATTTGCGTTAGTCAACTTCCTCATTTGGTAAGCTCGTTTACCTAGAGCTTAATTTGCTAGTAGCAGCAAGTGTTCTTGTGTGAATGCTAAGAATGTTGAAAAAAGACTAATGGCAAAAGTCTCTGCTGGCAGCAGCAAAATTGGTAACCAGTACACGTAGTGTTCTCAGCCTTAGAACTGCTTTTATTTGGCAACTTTGGGATCAAGTACATGTTCTGCATCAGTGTCGTAAATGCATGCTTCTTTTAGTGTAGAGATGTGATAAGTCCATGCTAAATCTTGTTATCTAATAATTCAACAGTATTTGTGTTTATCTTTCTTTCAAACAGAGAAACAGTTTTATTGTGCCAGATGTGTAATGCCATTGCCCAAGGATACATGAAGCCGTGGATTCCAGCTCTTCCCCCTCCTACTGCACCAGTCACACCCAGCAAGGACAGGGGTGAAAAGATTGAAAAAGCAAAGGGACGGCAGAGTGGAAAAGGAGTAAAGGGAGTTCCATCAAAAAGCTCACTACAGACAGTTACTGTAGACCCTGAAGCTACACCAGATTTAAAGCAAGCTTTGGATGTAAGAGTGTGTTTCATGTGAAAGTATCATTAAAAGCTCTATGTAAGGCTTCTGTCTAATAATAATCGCTGCATGGACACTTTACCCTGTGCCTCTGTTTCAAAACAAGTCCACGTGCAAAACCAAAATGTGAACAAGATTTTGATTTGCATGAAAATGAACCTGTAGGGGTCACACTTGTCCATATGAATGGTTTCGCGCAAAGACTCGTTTTTACACAGAGCAAAAGGCAACTCTGAAATGGCGTATTATCTCTACCATACAAGATTTTTATAAACTTTATTGGGAACGTATATGTACAAATGTATCTAAAGTAGTAAAAACAAAAGCAAGAAAAGAGAATAATTTCCAAAAGGGAAACAAGCGTGAAAGAGACGAGTGTAACCACGAGAGGCGTTTCTGAGAATGATATTTACAACCAATTTAGAGTCTCTTCGAATATCGCGGGATTCCAAGGGTTTGAAGCAGAATGAGGGTGTGACAACGAATCAGCGACACAATCAATAGAGGAGAAAAACAATTCTAGAATACTACGTCGAGGTCCAATCTAATAATCTTAATATCAAGTTTGACTTGAAATAATCTGTTTCTATTGCAGGTGATAGAATATGCACTTAACGCAACAAATGGTCAAGAGCCAAAGAATCTAGTGCCAATCAACACTCGCCACCCTCTGATCACCTCATGGGTGTTCTGTAAACAGCTGTTAAATCAGCAGGTGCCAAAGAATCTTGGTCATGATGATGAGGTCAGCTGTCGTTACTGGCTAGGATAAACATAATTATTTTTTTTTTATCTCATCAGTCAATTCAAGGTTTTGAATGTTCTGTTTAATGTGTGTTTCAGAATCTCCATAGTCAAGGTCCCATGTGCCGTGCTCTGTGTGCTGTTGAAATGCTATCACTGCAGAACAATGGCTTACCGGAGTTCACTGGAACATGCCCTACACTTCCCGAGGTGAGTTTTTTTGGATATTATGGGATTTCCAGGGTTCAAAGCAACACGAGAGTTACAATCTACAATACTTCGTCGAGGACAAAAAGAGACGATTGACCCTTTTTCTCTGGCAACAACAAATGGAGCATTGACAGCTTAGTCAGTAAACATTTAAACAGCTATGAGAGGGGATACTGTAGTGCCATTTATCTCTTGTCAGACCTCCGCCCTTCTATAGTGACTGGTATTTTGAAGACAACAAGCTAAAGCTTTTAATCAAACATGGGTTCTATTGTTTTTACTTAGTTGTAATGTGGCGACATATACACTGAAATATAATTGAATAAACACTGTCTTTGTGGCCGTTTTACAGACTGTGAAGTTGGTAGATGGATGCCAATGGAGTGACAACTTGGTGGAGTTACAGATGTGGAGCAGACTGTCCGTACTGGCTTTTAACGCCGAGAATCATTCACTAGTCCTGCGCTGTGGTCAGAGGGCTGTAGCCTTTGCTGAGAGTGATAAGTGCCTGGCTAAACGGCAACCCAAGAAGCCAGATAGGTAAGCTGTATTTAACAGTGCTAAAAGCGGGTTTTTCTTTTGAACAAATGTTCATGATTGTTCAATTGAATTTCAGCATTTTCAAGCACAAACTTGTGGTAGAACAAGAGATGCTGTATTATGCTAGTGTTGTTATGGGCCAAAGCCTCATGAAGAACATGCAGGGAAAGAATGAGATCAGGAGAGATGCTCTTGTCTGTTTTGTCAACGCTTGCAGGTATAGTGTAATGCTTTCTGTACTGGTTCTTTTGTAAATTCAGTAAAAGGGTCTAATCTGTTGATGAAAACAGTCTACAACAGTCAAGGGTAAGGTTATGGCCTGGCATCCAGTTACTTGCCATGCTAAAAGCATTTTTACGAGAATTGCAGAAACTCGCGAGCTCATTGGCTGATTTTTATTGTCAATATGCGGACAGACACATGAATTTATCATTTAAGTGATGCGTCAACACGTTTACAGCTACTTTGACAAATCACTGATCAATAACAGGACAGACGCATGAAAAACTAACCTAAATATGTTAAATTGACTAGTGCATTCGGGTACTACTGATATCCCAAGTGCAACAATGGTTACACCAAGAGAGGATATGATGAAGAGTAAGAGATAGTAGTTCCTCATAAGGCCTTATTCCCAAGGTAATCGTTCTCCTGACTGCACAAGGGAGTCAGTCTAGAAGTTGCCGATCCTGCGACAGAAATTCTCCTCAGGTGGACAGGCCAAGCCGCTTTACAAGGCATTTTCATCCTCCAGGAAAACAGCTTCAGCTATACGCAACTCGCGTGGTAACAATATCTGCGGGAAGAAGTGGATCCCATATCTAAAAATCACCCGAGAATAAGGCCTATATGGTGATTAACCCTCTTACTCTTTATCTTCTGTTGGTTAAATAAAAATAAAATGTTTGTTCTCAGTATTAATTTTTTCATCATGTTAAACACAACTGAGAGGACTCTGTCGACAGTTCACTTACCCACCACTTGTTAAATATTAGGCATATAGTTGTAAATGTGTTTACACCACCCGAATATAGGAAACGTATCAAAACACTTCGGTTTTTGTGAACACGTCGGGCAGTGTTGATTCAGTGACAAAGTTCCAGAGGTGTGTAGACCTTCTTTAATGGAGCTGACTAGAATCCCATGCCAGTTCAGTTGTTGATACCTTGTCAGTGGTGGTTCGGTATATCTAAGCCTGCGTGGCAGGCCGTAGAAAGGGAGGGAGAAAGTCAAAATGATCTTCTCGTGCTTCACTGGCTCGTCTTTCCCCTTTCCCTCCCCTTCGGACACCTGCCACGCAGGCTAGGTATCCCTGGATGGTTCTTATTTAGACTCGCAGTACTAAAATTGATTTGCGCCTTATCAACACTGAACAAGTTAGACTTCTTCCTGATGCCAAATGTTTCTTTATTGCGTTTTAAGATTTGGACAGAAAGCAGAGAACTATGACTTGGTGATTGCAGCTGCTCGTCATTACTGGAATGCAATCAAGCCATTTATTGTAGAGCCAATTGAGCGAGAACTGCTCAGGGAACCAATGGAAGCTGTGTTGGAGTGTATTGCTGCAGTAGCGGCTAACGAAGTAGGCAAGGAGGATGAGGTAAGACACGTTATCAACGGGCCATATTCGTATTCCCGGTATTGAACTGGACCTAGCTTGCAATGGAGGCTCATGCGGGGAATATCACTAAAAAATGAACGCCATTTGCGTTTGAAAAGACTCCTCACATTAGCCTCAGTTGCATGCTAGTTCCAGTCCAATACCGAGAATACGGTCAAAGTGTTGTCTTCTTTTATTGACTGCACATTCTTGCTATGATGAACAGCGAGGCTGTCCCTGTCCCTGCTCCTGTAACATGTAGAATGAATCTTGTATGGCCGGTTTTCTTTGATAAAAGGCCCTTTGCACGATCCGGTCAAATATTCAGGCGGACTTTTTAAAACAAAGGGAAATCAGTGAAGAGTGATCATCGCAGTAAATTTTCCAATTTAAAGGGGCTCAGTCATGGCATCTTGAGTTATTTTGAACATCGAAAAAATAACCGTTAAATTGAAGGAAACCTAAAAATAACACTTTGTAAAGATAGAAAAACATCAAAGAGACGATAATAAACCATAAAGGAACAAGGATGGTTAAGGATGGAGAAGATTGACGCGGATTGCAAACAACGAATTTGAAAAGTTGTGCTAAGCTTTTCAAACGTGACTGAGCCCCTTTAAGCAATTGGAAAGAAGAAGTCTGAAAAAAATCAGGGCTTCAACGGGATTCGAACCCGTGACCTCCGCGATACCGGTGCGATGCTCTACCAACTGAGCTATGAAGCCACACGTTGGGAGCGAGGTCAATTTATTGAGTTCATATTTTTCCCGTGCAGTGAAGTGATGTGAAGAATATATGAAATAATTCATATTTGTACTGCGGTTGTAGATACATGTGAAGAGTGATCATCGCAGGGCTTCAACGGGATTCGAACCCGTGATTTCCGCGATACCGGTGCGATGCTCAACCAACTGAGCTATGAAGCCACACCGTTGAAGCCCTGAGTTTTTTCAGGCTTCTTCTTTCCAATTGCTTAAATTGGAAAATTTACTGCGATGATCACTCTTCACATGTATCTACAACCGCAGTACAATTATTTCATATATTCTTCACAAAGGGAAATCAGGCTGAACTGGCAGGAGTTCCTTTGTTTTGGAAGGCCCCTGTGTAACTCCCAGCGTAATTAATTCCGAACCATGTGACCGATCGTGCAAATGGCCTATATAGGCCTTAGTTAAATGTCATTTTGGTCGTACCTTTAGGACGATGACGAGGATACAGAATCATCTCCAGAGAAGAAAGCTTCTAAGAAACCTGTAAGTAGCAAGAGTGATAAAACTAAGAAAGCCAAAGACAAAGCAGGGGACAAGAAGAAAGACAAAGAAAAAGAGAAGGAGAAAAGCAAACCAGGTATTTCAAAACTGAATTAAAATAAGACTTTGCTTTCAACAACAAACAACTTAAAATGCACTGTTGTGAACCGTTGATGAATGATCACCTGTTCCTAAGGTCAAACGTTCTGCTCGAGGGGGTAAAATGAACTCAATCGCGTTAATCAACATTTTCATAACAGCGTATTTATTACAGAATCTACATGCAAGTTTGTTCTTGAGGGCCTCTGAACTACTAACACGAAATAGAGCGGTTTTCAGTTGATTGTTGGTTGTAAAACCAAAACCAAACTGAACCAATTACTTACCAATTAGACATCTCAGCCAGTCTATAAGCGTGGTAAAACCAAAACCAAAGCAAAGGCCTGATTAAACTAGGAAACACTGTTGCGGAAACATCGTTGCTTGTTACCAGTTACGTTTCCCGGGGTGGCTAAGTTAGAGGGAAACAGACAAAATGTTTTGCTGCCCTGGTGGCTAAACGAGGAAACATTGTTTCGGAACACAAAGGATCACTCACACGCATTATAATAAACCGACTTTCCAGGATGTCTGGTGAGACTTCTTTTTTTCCTTTTTTTGTTACAGGGCTTGTTCCCTCATAAATTTTGACCTTGTGAGATCATATTGTGCCCGGTTCATGCAGTCCTCATGAGCTACATCCCGTAATAGTCGTACAAAGCAATGAGTAACTCTCTATCCTCGTCCTTCCTATTCCTTTCCTTCTTTCCCTTCCCTTCTATTTCACCTTCGCCGTCAGCCATTATTTGTTTGCTTGCCGTTGCTGGGAAAAAATTTTTTAATGAGCAGCACTGGAAACTAATCAACATTGTTTTCATAGTGGCTAAACTGGGAAACATGTTTCGGACGCAAAATTTGTGTCCGGGAAGCAAAAACATTTTTTGTTTCTGAGCGGCAAAATTTGTTTTCGCAACATATGTTTCCCGCGCGGCTAAACTGGGAAACATTTGCTCTGTAACAATGTTTCCTAGTTTAGCCAGGGCTTAACTGTCTGATTACCATCGACACTCAATAGCAAACAGCGCCAATGCATCGTTGGCTCCATCTTGTTTGTCTCCAAATAATGACAAAGTAATTTATGTTAACTGATTTTGCTTCTCGAGATTTGGGAGGGGTGGGTTTTATAAATGAGTGCTCGCTAGACTCTGGGGTTGCAGTCCTGCTGGGACCAGTGCTATTTTCTTGAGTAAGGCAATTTACTCTCACATGGGTTCTCTCCACCTTGGAATATAAATGGCTATCAGTAAACTGTTAGAGCGAACTCACAAATTGCTTGAGGAGATAAAACCAGCGATGGACCAAGAATCCACTTCGAGAAGAACAGCAAATCGTGTTGCAAACACCTGAATCAAAGTACCCATGCTGATAGGTTATCTGGTTCCTCTGTTTTACAGGAGACAAAATTGGAGGTAAAGGAAGCAAGACCGAGAAGCAGGACTCCAAAGATAGTAAGGTGGGCGATGACAAAGGTAAAACAGGCAAGCCAGGGGCTGAACAAGAAGACAAACCACCACCATTACCAAGTGCATATGACGAGGATCTGATGCTACGTGCTGCCATGTATGGAGTGTTATTTCAGGCTTATGCGGATAAGGCAAGTTATTTCCTTAACAAATGCAGTGAATGTATGATGCTTAACAAAGTTCATGATCACTACTGACAATGTTAGGTGTTTTAGTGTGGTTTTCAATTGAATGTCGTAAAACAAAACCAAAACCAAAGTAATTGACTGATTACTTTCGACACTCAATTGAAAACCACTTTAAGGATTTCTACTTTGTATGTGTGACTTCTAGTATTATGCTGCTGTGCCTAAAGAATCATGTAATTACAGTCGATTCTCCAATTGCGACCACCTCTTGTAAGGGACCATCTCTCCAGTTTTCCAAAATACCAAAAGTTTCCAAGTGAAATCACTATATTTGGAACCTCCTGTGAGCAAACACCTCTCATAAAACCACTTTTAGAGCTAAAAGTTTGAAATTGTCTTATGTTACTTTTTAACCTCGCATAAGCAAACACATGATAGGTAATAGTGTGGAAACTGGATAATAAGGTGTTGCTGTAACATTATCGTATTCCTGGTTAGTACAAGAGACGGAACTATTTCAATGGGAAGAGCAGTGAGATACTCTCGTGGGGCAAGTCTCTGGCAGTTACAATATGCCAATGAGGCAAAATTTTGATCCACCATGGTGTAAGATCACCTCCCGTAAGCGCTTACGGGAGGCTCAACTGTACTTGATCATGAAGTCGACTTTTGAGAAGTGGGATACAACTTAAGTCTGATCCAACTAATTGCGTATTGACGATGATGTGATGCGCTTTTTACCGTTTGAAAACAAATGAGCTATGGAATTCCGTACTTTTCAGGGTGAATGGGAACAGGGATTGCGAGCTATGGACCAAGCTGTCAAGGACATGCCGAGGACATATCACAGATTGTAAGTTGGAGGAAAAGTGTTACATTCTGTTTGTTGGAGATATGGCATAGCAAAGTGCAAATAGTTAGTTAGTTATATAAAACTCTTTTATGATTTTAAAGTTTACTAGACTATGTCTGTGTAATTTAATGTCGATAATGGAATGATGCCATGTAGAGTAATTTATTGCTTACTCGAGCATACGATATTTCGTATTGGACTGAGGGAGGGAGCAGATTTAGAATGTTAATTCTTTTGGTTCTTTTGGTGAATCAGAATTGTAGGAAAATGACTGTGCTTCGTGTCAGTCTCAAGGTCATCACGAAATTATCATTTATCTTATCTAGGTTGATATTCAAACATCGTGTCATAATGAAAGCCAAACTTGGACGAAATGTTGTGTTCGATATGGGCAAGTTTAAGGTAAGGTAAAAACTGTTTGTCTAATAATAATAACTTATGATAATGATAATGATAATGGTAATGGTAATGATAATGATAATGATAATGATAATGATAATGATAATGATAATGATAATGATAATGATAATGATAATGATAATGATAATGATAATAATAATAATAATTTATATAAGTGTCGTATGTATTTATCACTGTAGTGCTAATTGGGGACACCGTAAATAAATAACTGAATATTTCAAATACAACATAAGCTATTAAGAATCCCAACTGGTGGGAGGCTGACCAGTTGGCTTTTTACACAACGCGGTCGAGGAGTTGAACTCGGGACTACCGGGAACAAGTCCAGATAGAAGCAGGGTGGAGGATTTGAATCAGGGACCTCCAGATTTCAAATCCAGCACCCTAAACCACTCGGCCACGCTGCCTCCCTTTCTTTGGAAGTCTACCTTAAATGTTCTCAGCTTTTTAAATTATATTTATACGGTAGTGACTCGAATCAGCGACTTGGGCCACCGATTTCAGATTAAATATTGAAACTGTTGGTCAGCTCTCGTGAGGAAATAAAGAGCAATTGTAAAGCAAACAAGGCTATAATTTCTATATGACAAGGACCAAGACAAACTCGGGCTGAGATTCAGCCATACAGAACACTGTTGCACTGATCTCGGTAACACTGTTTGTATTGTTAGCTGCGGTTTAAGTGATAGACGTGGAAGTGGGAGCGTTTGTCTGAGGGACGACACATTTCAAATTTTACGGCCAAAGTTGGCGCGTAATTGGGCGAGAGCGCTTATTTGTATATTTTTGAATGAATCTTTTCAAAGAAGGCTAATGCTTAAAGATACAGTGCTGACAGACAGGGGCTTTTGTCCGAACAATGGCCGTAAATTTGTTTCATACCTTTTCATGCCACCACTTAACAGTAGCTTTTTTTTCATCTGTACACAGATATTTTTCGCTTTAGTAATGACCATGCTTTTGTTTTCAGAACGAGAAAGAGGATGTTATCGCCGCCATGTGGCGTCATGTGGCACTGAATTCCAAAGCTGCAGAGGATCAACTAGCTGCTTATCAGAATGCTATTGAAGCTCTGGAGGTATATGTTCATACTAGTAGTAATTAAAGATTATGCGAGTGCGTTCGACGCCGTATAAACGCTGTGGTTTATGCAGATACCTTAAATGATTTCCCTAGCTGACTTTCAACCTCTACAAACCAATATTTTTTCATCAACAACCGGAGTTTTTATACAGAAAGATATTTCAGTGACAAAATCCATGCCAGTCTGATTGAAGACTACATTGCGTGACGGCGCCAATTTCCGTAGACTCACAAGTTTAATAGGACTAAACCGTATTTACATCAGCTTTGAAATTTCATGCTAAATATTGTCACATTGACTTGTAATGTTTAAGCGCAAAAGCTAATTTGTAAAAGTGTATTTTTTACGACCATTCTAAGAAGGAAGCTCAAATATAACTGAGTAAACATTTGCAATCGCGTGCTTGTTAAGCCCACAAACTCCGTGCGACTGATTCGAGTATTTCCCCTGGCCTGATTAACAAAGTACACAGTATTTACATTTCCGTTCCCTGGTACAGGTTCACTCTTATGGATCTTTCCTTCAGAGTACTCTTTCACCGATTCGAAATAATTTTCGACCGGATACGACTGACCTTTTCTGTCGAACTAAATCAACAAATGCAATCAAATACAGCCCGAGAATTACAGCTGCTTTAGGCGATCGTGCTCATGAACATATAAAATAAACAAGCTCCTCGTGAGCCCGAACGAACGTTTAAATAACATCATACTATCAGGACTATTCAATATAATACTACTCAGCGTCAAAATTCCACGGCGAAAGAATCCAATGCTAAATCTGAGATCGAGAGCACATTGAAAGAAAGACCAAAGTCTAAATTGCCTGCTCACGTGCTCACATGTTGGTCACATGTATTGTCACATGTCTCACTTATGGTACCAATTTACTGGCCGTGACCATAGTTAATAACTTTGCCGTTACATGCCCCTGCAAAAATTAAGCGGGGTGGCCATTTTTGTGTCCTTACAGGAATGTGGGTTTTCCAGACTACAACTTACACAGGGCAACTAACTCTCCATAATCACGCAACAAAATTAGGCTTGCGTTCCACTTCGTCGAACGCAATTATAGAGGATAGGAGATACGAAATTTCTCTTCAAGTGTGGAAATAATTTAGCATTCGTGAGGAAATTTTGTTTCTCCAAGCAACCATGCAATTTTCTTTCTACTGTATAAAATCTCCACAATACTTAAACATATAAGTAAAGACGTTTTTGAAGACTTTTCGACCACTTTCGGAAGATCTCCTACGATTATCCAAAAGTTGTCCGAAGGCCACACAAATTTTTCCGAGCATTTTCCAAAAATGTCCGAAGATTACCGAAATTGTCCAAAGATAATCGAAGAATACCGAAGACTTTCGAGTTAGATGAGATGATTTTTCGAACATACAACAACAGATTTAAGGACGGTGCCTACTAATTTAAAGGTATTTGTGCGCGGTTCACTGAATATGCGGGAAAAGCAAATCATAACGAGTGCTACTGAAACCCGAAAAGAAAATTGGGGGTTACCACGCATTTTTCAAAGATAATTAATCAATAATATTTGTAAAAAGCCTTAAAATACAAAGCAATGTATGGCGTCCTTTTCCCAATTGAAGCTTAATTATCTCTGAAAAATGCGTGGCTACCCCCAATTTTCTTTTTGGATACCAAGAGCACTTGCTAAGTTCTACTTTCTCCGCATAGTTTTGAATCGCGCAAAAATTTCCCTGTATTATAAGCACCACCCATAGGAAATCCGAGTATCTCGAGATGCGCAGACCGTATGCGCAGTAACAGTGGTAGGCACCGTCCTTAAGTACAGCTAAAGGTTCAAAACCACTCATGTGGATGAAAATCATACAGGATAGCGTTTATCGTGTTTATAAATTCTATGTAATAAAAGCCAATATTATAGCCATGGGACGCCTAGATTATACCGTCTCTGTTCAAAATGATCTGTCAAAAGACCCCACATGTCTCTCAGGGCCCTGAATTCGTCCCCTTCTATATGCTTATGAGATCGCAGTGTCAAGTAATATTTACGTCATGTTTCTCTCTTGTTAAAGAATCCAGAGAGCGACTGGCAAAAGGTAGACTACCTCATGGAGTTTGGAGAATGGCTGTTTGTTAATGAGTATCCACTGGCTGACGCGTTGGATCAGGTAACTGCTCTTTGAACTACACTGTTTGTTTTGGAGTTGCTGATAAGTTGTTTAGAGAGTCATGGTGGCCTCATGGTTAGTGCACTCGACTCCAGCTCGAGAGGTGCAGATTCGAACTCTGACCGAGAACATTGTGTTGTGTTCTTGGGCAAGACACTTTACCCTCGCAGTGTCTCTCTCCACCCAGGAGTATATATGGGTACTGACGAATTTAATGCTGGGGGTAACCCAGCCATGGACTAGCATCCCATGCAGGGGGGAGAAGAAACGCTCCTAGGTGCTTCATTCTACGGAATCCGCGATAAGCTCCGGCCAGATGCACCACTTGGCTTGTGTGCATACCTTTTGCCTGATAAGTTGGTTAACATTCTGTGACATTTTGATTTTGTTTTCTAGTTTCTCTGGGCATCTGACATTCTGCTCAACAAGAACCCGCACAAAGAAAGCAAGCAAGGTAGATTTATACAGCTAACTTTTGGTGGAAACTCACTCCATCTCAAACATGAGATGCCGATTATTTAAACGAAGTCTATGTTAACCATTGTTTAGGGATGAGCTGCGGTTTAGACGTTGTCTTGTTAAACAACGGCTAAACGATGTTTAAAATTCATTATTGAAACGCGACTGAACCGTGTCAATGGCTAAACCATGTCTTACAAGGAAATGCATTGTTTGCGGATTTATTTCATATGCCAATTTCCAGATAGTGGTTATTTCTCTGCAACATGGCTTCTAAAACAAGTCAAACAAATTTCAGCGAACATGGAAAACTTTTATTGGTGGAATTGGGTAAAGACTTTCTTGAAGTGGAAAGCAAAAGCTATATAAGACAGGAAACCGTTGGACAAAGGCAAAGGTATAAGTGGAAATTTTAACTTATTTTACTCCCAGAAACCTAATAGTATCAATTGCATCCTCAGTCAGCTTTAAAGTGGTACTATGACGAAAAACATAAACAAGTAGTCTGTATGAGAAGAAAAATGTCGTTTACTTTTTTGCAAATATCTCTTTTCGTTCCAGAGATATTCAAGTTTTTAAAATATGCAAATAGCCAGATGATGACGTCATATACTCAACCAAATTTTGATCAAATATGATGAAAAGAGATATCTCAGCCAATTTGTATCAGAAATGTTTGATTCTTTGCAGTAATATTCTACTAAAGGTGCTACACAAAATGAGCTTAAAACTTTTGTTACCATGGCAACATACTGGGTTCCAGACCTCACCAATATTAAAGGCATTTCTGGCCACCTTCAGCATTTTTTTTTCACATTTGCGAATTGTGCTTCGTACGTATGATCCAGCAGGCGTATAAATGTGTCAGCTTGAGTTTATGGCCCTGTTTAGCGTTTTTCGAGCTGAAAATCACTAACATATTGAAATCAAGTGGGTGGGGATTGGAACAGAGTTAGTTGCCATGGGAACAGAATTTTTATAGCCACAGGTGTGTTTCCTTTTGAACTATTAGCCTGCCAAGTTTCAATAATCTGCGCTCCAAATTGGCCAAGATAGCTCTATTTATGTACTTGAGATAATATTGGGTTGAGTGTATGACGTCATCACTCATCTCATTTGCATATTTTACACATTTTTCAAACTTAAGCATCTCCGGAACTAATGCAGATATTTGCAAACGGTAAACTGCGTTTTGATTCTTTCATGGAATTCTATGTGATACACCTAAAATATCAAGGGGGTAAAAAGGGTGCTGGAGGCACAGGTAGCCCAAGCTTTCTGGTTACCGTCAACATGACATTGCGTAATGGCGTTATTATAAGAGTTTGTATGGGAAATACATCGATCCTACGGAATAGTTCAAAAAAAGGGAAACAAAATAAAATCGACTTCCCTTTTCTTGTTGTGTGTATAACTTCTGTTTCCATGGCGTTTGGAGGCGTTTTAGAGCGATTCTAGCGAGATTTAGCTTCTCTGTATTCCTTTGTTGTCTGTTTGCTTGTCTGTATGCAAATTACATGTTGTAGGTGATGTGATTTGATAAATGTTCCGTTGTCTTGGGCGAGCGACATTAAATGCGCGTATGTTCTTTTTTTGTAGCATAGTTTTCAAAGCAACACAAGTCCCGCTCTTGTTTTTTTTGACTTTCTTGTTGTGATTGTGCAGTAGTCTTTGTATTACCTTCGAAGCTGATTTATTATTTATTTATTTTGGAGTGGTTTAAAAAATGAGACACAACTAAGCTATTTATACAAAGTAAGCTGATATCTTAGGGCTACCGCCGGTGCAGCACATCGTTCAACGTAATACGAACTGTGTGAGTGTTTTACACAACTAAACAAGGTAGAACGAATTTCAGTCTCTTCGGCTTGTGGTTCAATGTTATTAGATTATTGGTAATCGGTAATCTTTGGACCGGTAACCGTTGTCA
>JAHPZR010047404.1:0-11163 GCA_019787425.1 Platygyra sinensis | reverse complement strand
GCAAAACTATTTATTTAAATTTGTCACTCATCTAAATTTGTCACTTTCTACATGCATATTTTATGTTCTATCACCTCGCACGCTATATTAACCTGTGAAAAATTTTTTTATTCTCTTTTCGCTTGACAATGATGACATGGAGTCATCGAAACGTTGTGAAACTTTTTTCGCTCATTTTTATCCTTAGATGATTGTTAGTTCTTGCTAAAAAATTGCATGAGAGCAGAATGAATGCGACTAATTATTCCTTACCAAATTCACAGTTGCCACCATTGAATCCTTGGTTACATAAACAGCGATATCCTTTACTTGTAAAACCTGTTTGACAAGTTCCATTGTTCTGACAAGAAGCCTCAACACAAACATTCTTGAACACAAGGAAAAATACGAATTATTCTTTAAGATAAAATTTGTACTGATTTCACAATCATATCGAGGAACGTGAATTTTTCCATGGTTCTTTTTACCATGAACTCTTTTTGACTATAAACTATAAAATTAACTTTAACTATAAACTTAAAATAACATATTCCCCTTTGGTAGGGTGTAAAAACGTCTTTTGGGAAAAAGGCAGTTAATCTGAAGTGAATTTGGAGTAGATAAGCTTTCATTTGACCTGGCGAGGGAATTTATATATAGTGCTTTCTTGTTGGTTTGTTTGATTTGTTGAATATTGACTAATTCCTTCCTTTGCCTACATTTTCACATATTATCTGCTATATATTCTCAAACTTATTAGCAGTTTAGCAGTTTATATATTAAAACTGTGAAGGTGTCTGGATATCTGGCTTTACCTAGTCTAGATTTAAATTTCACCGTTCTTCGTTTCGATTGAGATTTGCCCTCAAACCCGAGAGGCAGTGTCTCACCACATTTGGAAATACCTCACAGCTTATAAAAAGTACTCACTCCGTTGTGTGTCGTGTTCTCGGTGTTTTTGAAACGTGAAAAACACGATCTATTTTCTTACATTTGTTCCATGGTAGACGTAGCCTTCTGTTTTCACCAGGTCCTTCTTGTGCTCTATATGTGTTGCATTGTTCAAGTCACAGTTGTGTGTCCCAGTAAAGTCAAAATTAATGCTGACACAGTTGTGTTCCATGTAGCATTGCAGTTCACAGGAATCCTGGTCCAACGCTTTGATGGTTCTTATTACGTGATTAATCAGTCGTTCTCCATAGAAGAAATAAAAGCCTGGAAACTCCAATTCACGGCATTGATCTAAAAAAAGAAGTTAGCAAAACTAATCTTCCCTGCATATGAATTCGCTGTGACCAGATTTCCACGACAACAAAACGTTTAACTCAAGCAACAACCAAGCTTTTGAGGTGTTGTAGCAGCTTCCCTAGAAGGTTTAGTGCATTAATAAACCCCTGAAATCGGTGGCTTTTATAACGTATCTATAGAAAACGTTTGCAAAAGAGACGGACATTTATTGTACTTTCGAGATCAAATAATTATCTCTTTCGCAGGAAATTCATGAGTTGGTAGGAATCAGTCAGAGCCGTTGAAACAATTACAAGCACAAGCTCGACTCCACTCGTGAAGCCTTAACTGCCCAACGTGTCGTTCAATAAACCTCTCAATATGGGTCTTGCGCCACTAGATGATTTATGAAAAAGAAAACACTAGCGTTTTGTGTATTAAGTCTGAGTAGTGCTGTTTCCGCGGACTGCAAATATCCACAGTTTATGATTAATTTATTTTGAGAAACGCTGACCGAATGTATGAAAATTATGCAAAAACGTTGCTGCAGGTAAACAGAAAAAGGAAACTTGATATCATAACTCAGACGCGCTACAACAACTTGTGGTTGTGTTTTTAAATTTCTTGCAGGCAGAGGTCTATGTTTTTATTCCCTTTTTGACAATTAAGAAATAATAATTGGGAATCTATCATAACAAAACCTTTACTTAAGGAATCAATAAATTGAACTCCACAATTAAAATTTTGTCACATGATGTGAATATTATTTATCAAACAAAAAGAGCATGCCTCCTCGTTTTTTTTTTTTTTTTTTTTTCCTCTTTTCTTCTTTTTTTATTCAGAGTATCTTTAAAATAGGAGGAATGTGCTTACGGTAAGCGGTAAGTAATGAAAATCTATTAAAAACTTAAGCGGTTGAAAATATAACTATTATGATACGGCAAAACGTTCAGATAGTTTAAGATGATGAAGTAATCATCTTGTATCTGACAAAAGCTAAGAATCCATTTTGAAAGAGAGAGAGAAGAGCTGAGCGAATAAGGAGGTATCAAATTCTCTATTGCATGCGATACTGCATACGGAAAAGTTATATCGCTCGCCTCGCTCAACAATATCTGCGAAATATGACGATAAGGTAGAAAGTAACTTACCATCTATGCAGGTTGACATGGGCTCTAGTAGGGCCAAAAAAAAGAAGAATCGAAATTGACCATTTCAAACCGATATTAGGGCTGCCTTTATACCCGCATTCAAACACGTTTGACTTTGAAGTACGTGCGTGTTAAACCTATTTGAGGTGTTAACTTGTTAGAAACCATAATTGAAGCCGAGTGTCGAGTTTCGTTGCGAGAGCTGTCGCGTTAATGCAGTTGAAATAAAGGTAAATTAACCATTTATATACTCTCCTACGCAGTTTCTATTTGTTTGGATCGTCAGAACCTTTGCGTGATGCGCATTGACTGCGGGTGGGACTAACAATGAATCTAGAAAGCCGTCAAGCAATTAATGACGTCCAGGATGACGCATAGTAAAAATGTGTTAGACTACTTTTCACCTTCGATTTCTCAATTTTCAAGATCTATTCCGAACGCGGATCGATCTAAAAATCGAGCTATCCAAATTAAAAAAAAAGCACGAAAGATTAGCTGTCATGTTCCCCGAAATACACAGACCGTTATTGTTCAGTACAGCGCGCTAGTGCAGTATTACCGGTGACACTTGTAATATCTGTTTACAATTCGACGAGAAGATGTTTATTTTGAGAGTCAATGAGGCTCCATCTGCTCTACTTTCAAAAGCATTGCATACTTTGCAAAAAATATGTTTTGGCAAAATATTAGTTGATCTAGCTTTTAACGGAGTTTAAATGAAATAAAGTTCTCTTGATTATTGCATATAAAGCACGCCTAATCTGATTTCGCGGGCTTGATGTACATAATATATCTAAAATGGAAATCATCGACACGATTCTCCTTGATCCTTCTAAAATAATTCTCTCTCCAATATGTCGCTCAGAAAGAGAAAGTTTATAGCAAGAACACTTCTGCAAATTTGAAATTACCGAAAACAATAATTATTTACCGGTGGTATTATGATATCAACTTCCTGTTTATCAGGTTTCCAATGTTTTTGAAAAGTTACAGAAACTAATAACAACTATCGTCCATAAGAAGTCCAAAGAAAATGTTTTGGTTTCATATTCAAAGGAAAGTGTGGAGAAATATTTCAACTGCATACGTTTTCGAAAATTTCAACACTACAATAAGTGACAAAACTTGAATACATGTCAGTCATCCATACTTAGTCCATTAGTACACTTTACTCCCATTCATATGATAAGGATGTTTGTTTACTTAAAATTCTCTTTTTTTGGATGAAATTAGCTTGAAACGGTTTACAGTATTGTCTTGAACAAAACCTTTAAAATTGTCGTAATTCCTGGTGTTGCCGAACTAAGCTCATGGCAAGTTTTAAATAAGTTTCACAATAATCCTATTCGCCTGATGCTTCTGTAATAGGTAGCGTTTGATATGTCAATATTCTTGGAATGGTTCCAAGGCTTTGGGGCCAAAATTGTAAATTTTTTAAGTTTCTTTTGTCTCTCAATTCCCACAACAAACTGGATACAACTGAAGAAAAGAACACCAAATATAGAAGTTTGTCCTGAAATCAAAGCCTTGGAGCCATGTTAAAATAATGATTTATTAAACGTGTCCTTTTTAATGGCGGCATGAGCAACTCAAAACCTTTCTTTAAAAACAAATATTTTTCCCAAGTGCACATATTGCGGTTCCAAAATGGATTCGTAAGTACTTCAAACAAAGTGCCAGAAATGTTAGCGATACGGAATGAATCTTACCAGGAAATCTCCAGAGACATGTTCAAGAATGGCTTCAACTTTCTGCCGCCGGTTTAGTTTCCCTGGGATCTCTTTGCAGTTAAAATTTTACTCATGTGAAACTCCTCAGTATAGGCCGTTCGAAATTCAGCAGGGAACTGGGGTGAGTTTCAAATTTTAACTAATCGATAAACTGACACCACCACATGAAAGATCATGTTGAGATTGGTCATTTGACAAAGTATGATGCTTTTAGGGTGAACAGAGACCAAGTTATGGACCTTGAAATACGGTTCAAAATCCATACAAACGTCTCTAATTTTGAGACAGCGTCCCCAAAATCATATAAACTCTTAAAATTTTTATGATTTCCGTCATACCCTTTAAAATGGGCAAACACAGCGATTTTCATCTCAGCATCTCTTAAATAGTAGTTACATAACAGGATTTTACAGTTGTTACAAAACTGAAAAAAAATTTAAGAGAGGTCGGGGGACGCTTTGTCAAAATTAGAGACGTTTGTATCGATCTTGAACCGTATACTTAAAGGATCATAACTTTGTCTCTGTTCACCCCGCGTGGGTCAACACCCCCACCGACAAAGCACAGTACGTCTGGCAATACAAGCAGAAGGAAGGTATCGATCTCGATCCCACCCTCATCGTCAAGAATCCAGGACGCAAAGCTACCGCCAAACTCATGCTGAACAGCTTCTGGGGCAAATTTGGTGAAAATCTGCACAAACCCACCACCGAAGTCGTCCACACAGCCCACCATCTCTTCGCCCTGGTTGCCAATCCCCTCAAGGACATTCGACAAGTTCGACTCTCCAATGACGACACGCTCGAAGTCGTCTACACCAATCTCAAGGAAAATCAACCCGACAATGGACGCGTGAACATTTTCGTGGCCGCCTACACCACCTGCCACGCACGACTCAAGCTCTACTCGTACCTGGAACAGTTACAGCAACGCGTTCTCTACTTCGACACGGACTCTGTCATCTACACTACCAAACCAGACCAACCCCGCATTCCTCTAGGAGACTTCCTGGGAGACATGACGAACGAACTCGATGACGGTGACGTCATCACAGAATTCACGTCTGCTGGACCTAAAAATTACGGCTACAAAACACGTCAAGGCAAAGTCTGCTGCAAAGTGAGAGGATTCACCCTCAATGTCCGGGGAGCCCAGCAACTAAACTATGACGTCATGCGTCAAAACCTCCTCGACGAAATCACGCAACCCTTGGACGAACGACGGAACATCGATGTGGTCAACCCTAACTTCTTCTACAGAAACCCCGCCACCAAACATCTACGAGTCATCACACGCGCCAAACGCTACGGACTCGTCTTCGACAAACGCGTCGTTGACCCGACGACTTTTGCCTCGTTTCCATACGGATACACCCGTTGCTAGGGAACACCTGTCAAACAAAAACCCGTTGCTATGGGAGAAATTAAAATTTTTGATCATCCGTCCCTCTCGGTGGTCACGTGGTATGAATCCTGCAATCTGATTGGTCGAGAGCGATTTTTAATGATATGCAAAGCTCTCTGATTGGCTACGGCCCAGACCAGCGTCATTAACTACTTATTTCAATTCGTGTTTCTCCTTTTGTTTTAGGGAACTCTGTTAAAATAGCAACGTCTCATTTCGTTCTCTTCACTGTGTTCTGGTTTTCTTGTTCTTCAATAAACGTCTCAATGAAACCTTCCAAAGAAGTAAACCTTGAACTAGCCATGTTGGATTCAAGAGTCGGAGTCAGAGTGAAACTCGCGGGCCGGCGATTGTGCACTAGTGAATTTTTGTCGTTCGCGTTTGTTATGGGCGAATCACGTTTTTTCACTGGTGAAAATTCAACGTTCGCGTTTCCAATTGGCCAATGGATTTAACGTACTAGTTTAACACGGGCTTTTTGTGTGTGTAAATCTCAGTATTTATGAAATAAAGCAGATTTTGTTTCTGGCCGGGAAACGTTTCTGCTCTGTGTAACTCTACATTTTAATTCGTCGATTTTGCTTCGTTTTGCAGGGGGAACTGGGGCGAGTTTCACATTTTAACTAATCGATGAACTGACACCCACACATGAAAGATCATGTTGAGATTGGTCATTTGATTAAGTATGATGCTTTTAGGGTGAACAGAGACAAAGTTATGATCCTTTAAGTATACGGTTCAAGATCGATACAAACGTCTCTAATTTTGACAAAGCGTCCCCGACCTCTCTTAAATTTTTTTTCAGTTTGTAACAACTGTAAAATCCTGTTATGTAACTACTATTTAAGAGATGCTGAGATGAAAATCGCTGTGTTTGCCCATTTTAAAGGGTATGACGGAAATCATAAAAATTTTAAGAGTTTATATGATTTTGGGGGACGCTGTCTCAAAATTAGAGACGTTTGTATGGATTTTGAACCGTATTTCAAGGTCCATAACTTGGTCTCTGTTCACCCTAAAAGCATCATACTTTGTCAAATGACCAATCTCAACATGATCTTTCATGTGGTGGTGTCAGTTTATCGATTAGTTAAAATTTGAAACTCACCCCAGTTCCCTGCTGAATTTCGAACGGCCTATACTGAGGAGTTTCACATGAGTAAAATTTTAACTGCAAAGAGATCCCAGGGAAACTAAACCGGCGGCAGAAAGTTGAAGCCATTCTTGAACATGTCTCTGGAGATTTCCTGGTAAGATTCATTCCGTATCGCTAACATTTCTGGCACTTGTTTGAAGTACTTACGAATCCATTTTGGAACCGCAATATGTGCACTTGGGAAAAAATATTTGTTTTTAAAGAAAGGTTTTGAGTTGCTCATGCCGCCATTAAAAAGGACACGTTTAATAAATCATTATTTTAACATGGCTCCAAGGCTTTGATTTCAGGACAAACTTCTATATTTGGTGTTCTTTTCTTCAGTTGTATCCAAGTTTGTTGTGGGAATTGAGAGACAAAAGAAACTTAAAAAATTTACAATTTTGGCCCCAAAGCCTTGGAACCATTCCAAGAATATTGACATATCAAACGCTACCTATTACAGAAGCATCAGGCGAATAGGATTATTGTGAAACTTATTAAAACTTGCCATGAGCTTAGTTCGGCAACACCAGGAATTACGACAATTTTAAAGGTTTTGTTCAAGACAATACTGTAAACCGTTTCAAGCTAATTTCATCCAAAAAAAGAGAATTTTAAGTAAACAAACATCCTTATCATATGAATGGGAGTAAAGTGTACTAATGGACTAAGTATGGATGACTGACATGTATTCAAGTTTTGTCACTTATTGTAGTGTTGAAATTTTCGAAAACGTATGCAGTTGAAATATTTTCTCCACACTTTCCTTTGAATATGAAACCAAAACATTTTCTTTGGACTTCTTATGGACGATAGTTGTTATTAGTTTCTGTAACTTTTCAAAAACATTGGAAACCTGATAAACAGGAAGTTGATATCATAATACCACCGGTAAATAATTATTGTTTTCGGTAATTTCAAATTTGCAGAAGTGTTCTTGCTATAAACTTTCTCTTTCTGAGCGACATATTGGAGAGAGAATTATTTTAGAAGGATCAAGGAGAATCGTGTCGATGATTTCCATTTTAGATATATTATGTACATCAAGCCCGCGAAATCAGATTAGGCGTGCTTTATATGCAATAATCAAGAGAACTTTATTTCATTTAAACTCCGTTAAAAGCTAGATCAACTAATATTTTGCCAAAACATATTTTTTGCAAAGTATGCAATGCTTTTGAAAAGTAGAGCAGATGGAGCCTCATTGACTCTCAAAATAAACATCTTCTCGTCGAATTGTAAAACAGATATTACAAGTGTCACCGGTAATACTGCACTAGCGCGCTGTACTGAACAATAACGGTCTGTGTATTTCGGGGAACATGACAGCTAATCTTTCGTGCTTTTTTTTAATTTGGATAGCTCGATTTTTAGATCGATCCGCGTTCGGAATAGATCTTGAAAATTGAGAAATCGAAGGTGAAAAGTAGTCTAACACATTTTTACTATGCGTCATCCTGGACGTCATTATTGCTTGACGGCTTTCTAGATTCATTGTTAGTCCCACCCGCAGTCAATGCGCATCACGCAAAGGTTCTGACGATCCAAACAAATAGAAACTGCGTAGGAGAGTATATAAATGGTTAATTTACCTTTATTTCAACTGCATTAACGCGACAGCTCTCGCAACGAAACTCGACACTCGGCTTCAATTATGGTTTCTAACAAGTTAACACCTCAAATAGGTTTAACACGCACGTACTTCAAAGTCAAACGTGTTTGAATGCGGGGTATAAAGGCAGCCCTAATATCGGTTTGAAAATGGTCAATTTCGGATTCTTCTTTTTTTTGGCCCTACTAGAGCCCATGTCAACCTGCATAGATGGTAAGTTACTTTCTACCTTATCGTCATATTTCGCAGATATTGTTGAGCGAGGCGAGCGATATAACTTTTCCGTATGCAGTATCGCATGCAATAGAGAATTTGATACCTCCTTATTCGCTCAGCTCTTCTCTCTCTCTTTCAAAATGGATTCTTAGCTTTTGTCAGATACAAGATGATTACTTCATCATCTTAAACTATCTGAACGTTTTGCCGTATCATAATAGTTATATTTTCAACCGCTTAAGTTTTTAATAGATTTTCATTACTTACCGCTTACCGTAAGCACATTCCTCCTATTTTAAAGATACTCTGAATAAAAAAAGAAGAAAAGAGGAAAAAAAAAAAAAAAAAAAAAAACGAGGAGGCATGCTCTTTTTGTTTGATAAATAATATTCACATCATGTGACAAAATTTTAATTGTGGAGTTCAATTTATTGATTCCTTAAGTAAAGGTTTTGTTATGATAGATTCCCAATTATTATTTCTTAATTGTCAAAAAGGGAATAAAAACATAGACCTCTGCCTGCAAGAAATTTAAAAACACAACCACAAGTTGTTGTAGCGCGTCTGAGTTATGATATCAAGTTTCCTTTTTCTGTTTACCTGCAGCAACGTTTTTGCATAATTTTCATACATTCGGTCAGCGTTTCTCAAAATAAATTAATCATAAACTGTGGATATTTGCAGTCCGCGGAAACAGCACTACTCAGACTTAATACACAAAACGCTAGTGTTTTCTTTTTCATAAATCATCTAGTGGCGCAAGACCCATATTGAGAGGTTTATTGAACGACACGTTGGGCAGTTAAGGCTTCACGAGTGGAGTCGAGCTTGTGCTTGTAATTGTTTCAACGGCTCTGACTGATTCCTACCAACTCATGAATTTCCTGCGAAAGAGATAATTATTTGATCTCGAAAGTACAATAAATGTCCGTCTCTTTTGCAAACGTTTTCTATAGATACGTTATAAAAGCCACCGATTTCAGGGGTTTATTAATGCACTAAACCTTCTAGGGAAGCTGCTACAACACCTCAAAAGCTTGGTTGTTGCTTGAGTTAAACGTTTTGTTGTCGTGGAAATCTGGTCACAGCGAATTCATATGCAGGGAAGATTAGTTTTGCTAACTTCTTTTTTTAGATCAATGCCGTGAATTGGAGTTTCCAGGCTTTTATTTCTTCTATGGAGAACGACTGATTAATCACGTAATAAGAACCATCAAAGCGTTGGACCAGGATTCCTGTGAACTGCAATGCTACATGGAACACAACTGTGTCAGCATTAATTTTGACTTTACTGGGACACACAACTGTGACTTGAAACAATGCAACACATATAGAGCACAAGAAGGACCTGGTGAAAACAGAAGGCTACGTCTACCATGGAACAAATGTAAGAAAATAGATCGTGTTTTTCACGTTTCAAAAACACCGAGAACACGACACACAACGGAGTGAGTACTTTTTATAAGCTGTGAGGTATTTCCAAATGTGGTGAGACACTGCCTCTCGGGTTTGAGGGCAAATCTCAATCGAAACGAAGAACGGTGAAATTTAAATCTAGACTAGGTAAAGCCAGATATCCAGACACCTTCACAGTTTTAATATATAAACTGCTAAAACTGCTAATAAGTTTGAGAATATATAGCAGATAATATGTGAAAATGTAGGCAAAGGAAGGAATTAGTCAATATTCAACAAATCAAACAAACCAACAAGAAAGCACTATATATAAATTCCCTCGCCAGGTCAAATGAAAGCTTATCTACTCCAAATTCACTTCAGATTAACTGCCTTTTTCCCAAAAGACGTTTTTACACCCTACCAAAGGGGAATATGTTATTTTAAGTTTATAGTTAAAGTTAATTTTATAGTTTATAGTCAAAAAGAGTTCATGGTAAAAAGAACCATGGAAAAATTCACGTTCCTCGATATGATTGTGAAATCAGTACAAATTTTATCTTAAAGAATAATTCGTATTTTTCCTTGTGTTCAAGAATGTTTGTGTTGAGGCTTCTTGTCAGAACAATGGAACTTGTCAAACAGGTTTTACAAGTAAAGGATATCGCTGTTTATGTAACCAAGGATTCAATGGTGGCAACTGTGAATTTGGTAAGGAATAATTAGTCGCATTCATTCTGCTCTCATGCAATTTTTTAGCAAGAACTAACAATCATCTAAGGATAAAAATGAGCGAAAAAAGTTTCACAACGTTTCGATGACTCCATGTCATCATTGTCAAGCGAAAAGAGAATAAAAAAATTTTTCACAGGTTAATATAGCGTGCGAGGTGATAGAACATAAAATATGCATGTAGAAAGTGACAAATTTAGATGAGTGACAAATTTAAATAAATAGTTTTGCGCGTATGGAGTCTGATTGTGTGTTCAAGCATGGCCTTTTCTTCTTTATTAATAACATTTCATAAATCAGACAGTCCACTTTTCCGTTGCACTTCTTTAAAACGGAAAAGTTGTTGCTAAGGTCGCCGATGGTTTCCAGACCGTGATCGGCAAAACTATTTATTTAAATTTGTCACTTATCTAAATTTGTCACTTTTTACATGCATACTTTATGTTCTATCATCTCGCACGCTATATTAAGCTGTGAAATTTTTTATGCTCTTTTCACTTGACAATGATGACATGGAGTCATCGAAAACGTTGTGTTAAACTTTTTTCGCTCATTTTTATCGTTAGATGTTTAACTAAA
>JAHPZR010047403.1:7500-13439 GCA_019787425.1 Platygyra sinensis | reverse complement strand
CAGTTCTTTTCTACGCGTTACTTGACATTTTTTTCTTTTTATGGAATGAGACTACGGTAAATTTATACTAAAACAATTAGACTACTCGCCCTCGTTTTCTACGAAAAATAGTCAACTCGGCTGCTCCTCGTTGACTATCTGCTCGTACAAAACTCGGGCTCGTAGTCTAATTGTTAATTAACCTCCTAGTGGGAACAGTCGATTGAGTTGAAAAACATTTATGTACGTACGAAAGTGAAGTTTTACCGATCCCCACTCTCTTTCTCTCTACAACGCAAGACAACTCCAAACAACCTTTCCAAAAAAAACAACTGAAATCTCCGGAGTGCTTTATATATGCGATATAGATGGTTCAAGTTAGAAAGCGACCAACAAGTGATAGACGCTGCCCCCCCCCCCCTCCCCGCCCCCCGCCCCCAGCTACAATATAATGGTCTTGCAAGAAAATAGATTTTTGTTGTTTCAGTCTACAATAGTAATATTAGACAATTCATCTCATGTTGCACAGTTTTCAAAATACACAAATCTCAATGTTTTTTTTTTAATTATCCTGACTGCATGCGGGCTTTGAGTTTTCTTCAGGCAAATCAACTGTTCTGTTCCTGAAAGGCTTTTCCACATCACATAGCTCTGCGGTAATGATGACTCTCAACACTGACTATGGTTATTTTTAAACTTTCTTCCGAGAAGAAACTATTTCTCCTGTAAACTCTGGCTCTAAAAGACGCCTATTCGTATGTTTTTCCGATTTCTCTTTTTTCCAAGAGCCCCCCGTTAAAGATCAGATGAAATATCGCATGCTCATTTGCCACGAACAATGAAAGAGCAGAAACGTGAACATGCCTACTTTCCCTACTAATTTATTCTTAAAATTCCCTCGTTTGTTATCTATAAACTCTGTGAATCTTGACTTTGGAAAAAGTTTGGTTTTCAAGCCGTTTCCTCTCCTCCCAAATTTTACGTCTTTATTTCTTACAGCTAGAGAAGAAACGGAGAAATTTGAAAGAATGCAATGGAGCGACATACACAGTTTCGAGTGTCCTTTTATATGTTTTGTTATGTTACGTCCGTGATATATAAACAAACTCAGTTTTTTAGCATTCTATGTAAAAATATGTGTCAGAGCTATTTATAAGCTGTATCTCTGTAGGAATAGGCAAACAAAAAGCCACTCATACCCAAAAGAGAAATTCCTCGCGAAAAGATACAAACTGAACAATTAAAATACGTTGCTCATTCAGGTCCATTCAAAATTGATCCGCATTTCTTTCCGCGTGTAGTGACTCATGAAAAAATTAACGCGATCTTATTGGCTGAACAAAGAGTCTCACCCCTCAGGCAAATATATGCAATTCGAATTTAAATTGGCTTGTCTGTATTTACGACCAGGCAGGTGGAGTGAAATTTAAAACGACAACACAGCTGACAACACAAAACGCGCTTGATTCTATTCACAGAACTAAAGCTGCTAGAACTGAACATGTCAAGGAAATGCCCAACTTGTGAAAAGACAGTCTATATGGGTGAGAGATGAATTTTCAGCGAGTTGTTTTGAATTTGACAGGTGCAGTCGTTGAATCATGTTTTTCGCGCGCGTTGCAGCGTCGCTTTCATAAAATGTCAACGAATGATCGCTAAAAAGTATCGCTTTTGATTTCATCAACGCTCCGGTGGCTTTAGAAAACAATAACGGGGGGATATTAGGAAATATTCTCTGGTTTCTTGCCAAAGAATCAAAGATATTGTTGTTTTTGATCATTTGTGATTATAACCTCGTGTTTGACAGGTGAAAAGAAAGAGTCGCTCGGAAACTGGTATCATCCTTTGTGCCTAAAGTGCAAAAAATGCAGTAGACAGCTTGCTACAGGGAACCACGCTGAGGTAGATTACTGTACTTTTCCTTACACACTATATAAGTTTCGTATTTTTTTCCGTAAAACCCCCAAAACATTCAGTTTACTGCACTGACCATGACAATGACAACAGCTTACCTTTGCATGTTTGTGTTACATTAGTACTATGACTCACACATGACCTAACAAGAAATGGCAAAGTTTTAGCTCGTTCCTTGCTTCCGTTTACGCGGGAAAAAAATTAAAACCCCAGCGCTCGTCAAAATTTTTTTTTTTCACTAGAAACTGTGGCTAGGAACATAAATAAACTTGATCTTTTCTGGATGTTTTTTTCCTTCTGGGTCAAAATAATCTCTAATTACAAAATCACGCCAAACCTACGCCTTGCAAAAAACCCTGATTTTGAAGCGCTTTTTTCACTTACGCGTAAATAGCTACCACACATTGGCAATAGTAAAATCTATTTTTTAACAATCCAGCTTCATCATGTTAAAGTTTCAGCGAAATCGGACAAAACCAGAATTGATTAGAATTTTTTCTTTTGACCTCGATTCATCACCTTACGCAACAAAGGAAGCGACGGTCGCCCATAGCAACCGAATAACACGAACATAACATAACATACGCGACTTTTCGGTCAAAAAAATCGAGAATTTTTTCCTGACAGCTGAAAAAAGAATTGGAACATCTTTTTCGAACTTTTCCTGGGTGATTTAGACGAAGAAATGACCTCAGCAGGCTACAAAAGAGAACGAAACAAAAATCAGCGAGACGTGCAATAGCCGATAATTTATTCACAACGTGGCGTTCATCACGTTCAAGTTGAAAAAAAGCTTACTTCTGCCTAATAGGCCCTTTGCAGCTTGGGTCACGTGACCAAATTTTTCCTAGAAAATTTTTACATTATGGGCTATAACTTAACGAATGCCAGAAATGGAAAGAGCGCATCGAAAATACCAACATGGCCAAGTTTGAGCCCCCTAGAATGAAAGAGTAAGTTTATACGACAGTTTGAATTTTAAGGCGGCTGAAAACAGTTTACAGTACTTTCTAAGACTTGGAGTTTGATGGGTCATTATAACCACATAACCACGGTGAACAAATTGCTGTTAATTTTGCGGCACAATAGGTTACCATAGCAAACAATATGACCTGCTAAAAACACCTTAATTTTAGCTTTAAGCGCTTATAACTCAAAAACGAGCTCTGTGACCCCCATTTTTTAGGGACGGACCATTAGAAAAGTGATGGGGGGGGGAGGGGAAAAAACCAAAAAAAAATTCATGCAAGGGAAATTGCCAAGAAAAAAAATTCGTGCAAAGAAGAAGGTAAAGAAAAAAAATTCATGCAGAAGGAAGGTCCAGGTCCGGTTGCTATGGCGTGACGTCATTTATCTGTTAGGTTGCTGTCATCGCAAGAATTTTGCGGTTCTATTGTGGTTTGCGATAATTGCTTTCAATAAAAGAAACTGTGTACTAAGTAACCTGGTAATTTTCAGATATGATCTGGCCGCATAATTTATTTTTTTATAATAAATTTTCACAACGCGGGATTATTGTTCGCTTACACATAATAGAGACTTCGACTTCCAATGAACCCTTCATCGGTCATTGAAAACGGGCACAAACGAGACTTGCCTCCCGAATTAGAAGATATGGTGTTTCTCCTGACGCATTTGTGCGAAATTGATCCAGTTTTCAGTCGAATTTTCCTCGTGGAGTTAAAGAAGGCGCGCTTGTTTTCCTTTCGCGGGAAGAACAACAAAGAAGCTGTCCCTGGATATACGTTTGGATTTGTTGTTGCGGCAAACCATTAAACAGTTGTTGAAAACCAAACAAAACCGACAACCGCGATTAGCTTGTACATGAATTCAATCACCTGTGGAACGACAGAGAGAACCAAAAAGTGTCTTCAGCTAGCGCTAGCCGTGACCAACCTCGTAGAGCATCCAATCAAGACAACAAGACGCAGGTACCAAGTTATATCATTCGATTAATCTTTCATTTATATGATAATTAACTTACATGGATTGTCATGCTTTTAGATAGTATGGGGACTAGACAGGTACTAAAAATCACTGTTTTCATTTGTGAGTTAGACCCTATACTGAGTCCATCGTACAATAGTTTTCTGAAAGACAATTATTTCAGGTACATAGAAAATCCGTATAGGTACATATTATAAATCGTATAAATGCTCTCTGGTTTGCCCACGCAAACGTCCACGTAGAATTGACGTTGCCGAGGGTTAGAGGATATTTTCGGGTTCACCCAGGCTGAAGTCCATGCAACACAGTTGCTGATGAGTGCTTCAAGATATGTAACAAAATCGTCAAAGTTATTTTTCCGACGTGCGTGACGTACATTATAGGAACATGTTACATATCCTTTCAGGTTCACCCAGGCTGAAGTTCACGAGTAATTCGAGATATGTAACAAAATCGTGATAGAGATTTTTCCGTCGTGCGTGACATTATAGGAACATGTTACATATCCTTTCTGGTTCACCCAGGCTGAAGTCCATGCAATACAGTTGCTGAGTGCTTTGGGATATGTAACAAAATCGCCAAAGTGTTTTTCCGTCGTGCGTTGCATTATAGGAACATGCTGTGGTGGGTTCTGGTTCACCCAGTCTCATTGAAGTCCATGCAGTACAGTTGTTGAGTGCTTCTGGATATGTAACAAACTCGTGATAGTGATTTTTCGGTCGTGTAGTTTCCAGAATCGCTTCGCATTACTTGTAAACAATAAGATTATGAGCTCGTGATTTCTATCACGCATAATAATCGTGAGCGTAACCTCTTGAGAGGTTTTTGAAAACCTCGTTGCAATAATTTTTGAGAATTTCTGACTGCATAACATAAACTGATTTTCAAAGTGTCTGGACACATGACGCGTTTTGTGGAACACAAACGATCACTGCCAGGGATATGATTACATTGGAATGTTACAAGCCACTGGTATCCCGTGGAGATGTAGAACTAAAAGTTCTTCATCTCCACGGGATCCAAGGTCTGTTTTTGGTTGCAAAGAACGTCTGGCTCGTTGTGCTACAACATACACTGTATACTGTATTGTAATGGAAATAATAAAATAAAATTTGTAATAAATTAATATTAGAATCTGGTATCTTTGTAAATATTATATGCTATAAAATTCGTTATGCTCAGAATAAAAATTAGATGATGAGTCTTATCCCCTTGAACAGGAGCCCGTGCCTTGAATAAGAATTCTATAATACAATGAAAAAGTCATTCACACGTAGTAGTAAGTGTTAACCATGACAGCAACATTAACACTGCCACTGGTACTTTAAAAAAAAGAACCACAAAGTGTGGTTTTCATTGACAGGCAGACTATCTTCGCTCTAGGACATACTCGTCTGAGCAAAACTGCTAAGGTTTACGTGTCGCTATCGTAAAACCACAAAGGAGAGTCTGTGTTGGCCTGTCTATTAACTTTTCAAAAAGGTAAATCGCTCAAAGACAAACTCGCCAGAACAAAACTTTAGAGGCTTACGTGCCACTACCGTAAAACCACATAGGGGAGTTTGTGTTGGGCTGTCTATGACCTTTTCAAAAAGCAATATTTGTCTGAAAAAAAAATTCGCGCAGAGGGTTTCACCTGAAAAAAAAATTCCTGCACAAGCCGTGAGTGAAAAAAAAAATTCGTGCAAGCTGAAAATTCCCCTCCCCCCCCCATCACTTTTCTAATGGTCCGTCCCTTATTGTCGAATTGTAATCAGCATGATAAGATGCAACTTTTTGCAAAGTTTAAAAAAATTCTACGAAGGGGGTTCAGAGCCACCTTAACTTGTCGAAAATTTAAGGTGGCTCTGAAGCCCCTTCGTAGAATTTTTTTAAACTTTGCAAAAAGTTAAATCTTCTCATTCTGATTACAATTCAATAATTAAAAATGGGGGTCACCGAGCTCTTTTTTGAGTTATAAGCACTTAAAGCTAAAATTAAGGGTGTTTTTAGCAGGTCATATTGTTGCTATGGTAACCTATTGTGCCACAAAATTAATAGCAACTTGTTCACCAATGATTGGGCAGTTTGTTGATACCATGATTGTGGCATTAACCGAT
>JAHPZR010047403.1:0-2500 GCA_019787425.1 Platygyra sinensis | reverse complement strand
GCTTTTTGAAAAGGTCATAGACAGCCCAACACAAACTCCCCTATGTGGTTTTACGGTAGTGGCACGTAAGCCTCTAAAGTTTTGTTCTGGCGAGTTTGTCTTTGAGCGATTTACCTTTTTGAAAAGTTAATAGACAGGCCAACACAGACTCTCCTTTGTCGTTTTACGATAGCGACACGTAAACCTTAGCAGTTTTGCTCAGACGAGTATGTCCTAGAGCGAAGATAGTGTGCCTGTCAATGAAAACCACACTTTGTGGTTCTTTTTTTTAAAGTACCAGTGGCAGTGTTAATGTTGCTGTCATGGTTAACACTTACTACTACGTGTGAATGACTTTTTCATTGTATTATAGAATTCTTATTCAAGGCACGGGCTCCTGTTCAAGGGGATAAGTCTCATCATCTAATTTTTATTCTGAGCATAACGAATTTTATAGCATATAATATTTACAAAGATACCAGATTCTAATATTAATTTATTACAAATTTTATTTTATTATTTCCATTTCAATACAGTATACAGTGTATGTTGTAGCACAACGAGCCAGACGTTCTTTGCAACCAAAAACAGACCTTGGATCCCGTGGAGATGAAGAACTTTTGGTTCTACATCTCCACGGGATACCAGTGGCTTGTAACATTCCAATGTAATCATATCCCTGGCAGTGATCGTTTGTGTTCCACAAAACGCGTCATGTGTCCAGACACTTTGAAAATCAGTTTATGTTATGCAGTCAGAAATTCTCAAAAATTATTGCAACGAGGTTTTCAAAAACCTCTCAAGAGGTTACGCTCACGATTATTATGCGTGATAGAAATCACGAGCTCATAATCTTATTGTTTACAAGTAATGCGAAGCGATTCTGGAAACTACACGACCGAAAAATCACTATCACGAGTTTGTTACATATCCAGAAGCACTCAACAACTGTACTGCATGGACTTCAATGAGACTGGGTGAACCAGAACCCACCACAGCATGTTCCTATAATGCAACGCACGACGGAAAAACACTTTGGCGATTTTGTTACATATCCCAAAGCACTCAGCAACTGTATTGCATGGACTTCAGCCTGGGTGAACCAGAAAGGATATGTAACATGTTCCTATAATGTCACGCACGACGGAAAAATCTCTATCACGATTTTGTTACATATCTCGAATTACTCGTGAACTTCAGCCTGGGTGAACCTGAAAGGATATGTAACATGTTCCTATAATGTACGTCACGCACGTCGGAAAAATAACTTTGACGATTTTGTTACATATCTTGAAGCACTCATCAGCAACTGTGTTGCATGGACTTCAGCCTGGGTGAACCCGAAAATATCCTCTAACCCTCGGCAACGTCAATTCTACGTGGACGTTTGCGTGGGCAAACCAGAGAGCATTTATACGATTTATAATATGTACCTATACGGATTTTCTATGTACCTGAAATAATTGTCTTTCAGAAAACTATTGTACGATGGACTCAGTATAGGGTCTAACTCACAAATGAAAACAGTGATTTTTAGTACCTGTCTAGTCCCCATACTATCTAAAAGCATGACAATCCATGTAAGTTAATTATCATATAAATGAAAGATTAATCGAATGATATAACTTGGTACCTGCGTCTTGTTGTCTTGATTGGATGCTCTACGAGGTTGGTCACGGCTAGCGCTAGCTGAAGACACTTTTTGGTTCTCTCTGTCGTTCCACAGGTGATTGAATTCATGTACAAGCTAATCGCGGTTGTCGGTTTTGTTTGGTTTTCAACAACTGTTTAATGGTTTGCCGCAACAACAAATCCAAACGTATATCCAGGGACAGCTTCTTTGTTGTTCTTCCCGCGAAAGGAAAACAAGCGCGCCTTCTTTAACTCCACGAGGAAAATTCGACTGAAAACTGGATCAATTTCGCACAAATGCGTCAGGAGAAACACCATATCTTCTAATTCGGGAGGCAAGTCTCGTTTGTGCCCGTTTTCAATGACCGATGAAGGGTTCATTGGAAGTCGAAGTCTCTATTATGTGTAAGCGAACAATAATCCCGCGTTGTGAAAATTTATTATAAAAAAATAAATTATGCGGCCAGATCATATCTGAAAATTACCAGGTTACTTAGTACACAGTTTCTTTTATTGAAAGCAATTATCGCAAACCACAATAGAACCGCAAAATTCTTGCGATGACAGCAACCTAACAGATAAATGACGTCACGCCATAGCAACCGGACCTGGACCTTCCTTCTGCATGAATTTTTTTTCTTTACCTTCTTCTTTGCACGAATTTTTTTTCTTGGCAATTTCCCTTGCATGAATTTTTTTTTTGGTTTTTTCCCCCTCCCCCCCCATCACTTTTCTAATGGTCCGTCCCTAAAAAATGGGGGTCACAGAGCTCGTTTTTGAGTTATAAGCGCTTAAAGCTAAAATTAAGGTGTTTTTTAGCAGGTCATATTGTTGCTATGGTAACCTATTGTGCCGCAAAATTAACAGCAATTTGTTCACCGTGGTTATG
>JAHPZR010047402.1:17500-35592 GCA_019787425.1 Platygyra sinensis | reverse complement strand
TACTCCAAGATAGCCTACTTTGGGAGTACCACCGGAAGTTTGTAATTCAACAATTACTCTCTTATGTCATTCCTTTTTCGGGGAGAAATAAGGTGGAGATGACCAACACCCTAAATTGGCGATGTCACGCACGAATGTCACGCAAGATTACACTTCCAAAAAAAAGCGATAATTTCCTTAAATTTTTGTACTGATGAGTAAGCTTGCCATAATTTTTCCATACGAAGAACTCAAATCCTGGAATAAAGCGACGGCAGGCATTTCAATTAAGTAGTACACCGGCTATTGTACCAGAAACAAATTTACTGTTTCAGACAATGAGCAACAATAGTGTTGATACACTTGGCACTAAAATTCGATTTTTCTGCGTCTTGGAAACATTCCCCCCTCTTTCCCCCACAAAAATGTTGATTTTTCTATTTCTTCGATTGCACAGACTACAACGCCTACACAACATTGAATTGGGGGTCCGGGGGTATCAGAGATTTAACGCTAGATGCAAATAAAATAGAACAAATGTTTAAGAATCGAAAATCGTCTTTTCCTAAAAGTGTCTCAACTACTTTTGTCGCCCATTGTAGATCTGAATCGCGTTGTCATGTGTCGTCGTGTGCAGGTTTTTACGTTTTGTTGGCTAGTTTCGCCGTTTATAGAAAGGAATAATTTTATACGGTTAAGTTAAAAACATAAAATTGCATTGTATTTACAGATGTTTCAACACAAAAAATTATATCTATCCTTTTCAAAATCTCAGCCTCGGCTTTATTCTTAAATTATTCTTAAAATTTCGCAAATTTCAGCCTCGATATTCTTATAAAATATATTATAAACAAAAAGAGTTAACCGCTTTTTGTGCATATCTATTTCCCCTCAAAACCGTAGGTCTTATTGCCATGGAAAGTCAAAACCGGCTGACGTATTTTTGGTGCCGAAAACGCGTTTTTTAATTTTATTTTAACAATCGGGAAACAATAACGGGCATTGAATTTCTCATGTCACGAAAGTTGGAGGTGACAATTCTCGGAAATCGCAGAAGATTTGAAGCCTTTGAAACTAGTAACTTGACACAAAGGATCCTTTGGGAGCCCCTGATAAAGACTTTGGATCGAGCGAAGTAATAATATTCCTCTGAATTAGTCATACTTAAGTTTGGAATTTTAATTTTTCGTTCAGCTTTGTAGGGAATGTGGAATAGAACACTGTATTCCTAAGGTGTGGTGTATTTTGACTCGTCTTTCATTATCTTCGAGTGCTAACACTTTCAAATTTAGCCGGGCTAGTTCAAGCATTTGCGTCGGGCACTTTTCGCATTCCAAATTTCACCAATTTGAAAGTAATCAAATAAACATTGCGACTATTATATGTAACTTTCGAACTTCTAGAATTTTTTGGCGGTAAGTCTGCTCGTATGAACGGACTGTCATTTGAAAGTGCACGCACTGGGTGTTTATCGGCGCAGCGGCACATTCCGAGATGGAGCCGCTAAGAGCGGTATCTTCATGATCTCTATTAATATCTCTCAGACAACAAGTAGTGCCGCTAATATCAGATATTAATTACTCACACGCAAATGAAACGTTCGCAATTAAGATCCACAAAATTTATGAGGATGTTCAGTGCGTTTTAATGGATTCTCACTTATCAACTTTGAAGAAACAATGTTTTAAACTTCTCCACCCTAGTTGAAACGCTCGCCTGTGAATAGTGACTATATCTGATATTGTTAATCCACGTCTTCTCATCTTTTCGCCTAAGTTCAAGAACGTTCAAACAAAGCGTTCGAAATATGCTGAATTTGTCCATAGAGGGATTGTATTTATGATATCAAAATGCCAGAATATTCTTAAAGCACTTAGTCCACGATAATCCATATGATCATGCGATGACAGCCATTTGCAAGTTCATCATGAAGCGTGTTGCGAGCGCGTGTCAATCACTAAATCTGCGTGGGTGATGAGTTGTCCGCGCGTGACTCGCGCTGTACTGAAAACTCTGCAAAATGCATGATCGTCTCTCGCGCAATGTTACAAGATAATGTAAAACTGTTTCTTTTTTGAATGTTACTTCGACAGGAACTCGTCTTCCATGGGATGAGCAATATTTAATTGAGTCCCTTTCTGATTCTACCATCTACAACGCCTACTATACAGTGGCCCACCTGCTGCAGGAAGGATCCTTTGACGGTTCCGCCGGCGGGCCCCTGGGAATAAGGTACCACTCACTTTTTGGTTGCTACAACAAACATGGCGGCCATAAGACTGTTTTCGTAGGGTTAAGCAAGTGTAGTCTTGAATAGCGCTGCTTTTCACTTTGAAAACTCCTTAATATTACGTTTCAATATTTGCCATACCAGTTAATGTAAAAACAGCGGGTCGGCACGCAGTTTCGGAGAAACATGCTGGGTCGGATTGGGCCTTTTATCATCAGCTTGAAATATTGTATCCTCTCTTAGCAGCTTGCTCAAGCCGGAGGGCGTAAACAGGACTGTTTTGTAGAATTAATGGTTTAGTCGGATGTTGATTAGCTTAAACGCAAAGACGATCGATTTAACAGGAACGTGTTCTTGAAATCGGATGTGTTGTTGACGTTCTATGTGTTTATTTCTGGTAAACTGCATGCACCCTCCGAGTCTTTTCTCCAGATCTTACTCACCAGCGGTAATTTGTTTATTGCAAGTCAAACGGTGAAAACAGCAAAAAAAGAAACTTCTTTCTTCTTCCGTAATAACTAACCTCAGGAAAAGATCATAGACATAAGTTGTACTTGAGGTTTAAGCTCGTTTTGTTTCCCGTGCTTATCTGTAGTGATTGTTTATTTGAAAGTCTCTCCACCTCACAAGAAACGAAATTTCCATAAAACATCTGGTGTTGCACAATTTGTGTCTCGACGATAACAGCAGATCCGGCCGTACAAGTCGATATCCTTAATCCTATAAGACCCAAGCGATCCACAAGCTGATGTCTTGTTGCCATGTCAATGAAATTGGTTAAGCGGACATTTTCTTGAGTCATGTGCAATTTATGTTGTACAGTCAGTAAAGAACAAACGGTGTTTAAAACTAGGGGTTTTAAAAACTGTCATTGTATTAAATATATATCTATATTTTTGGACCGCGGTGATCTAAATATTAACAAAAGATTGATAGATAACTGTTGGAGAAACTTCGTAAATGTGACTTATGTCACAGATGAAATCGTGTTGTGTGTTCATTCCCATTATAAACATTTTGCTGAAACGACAAGCAAATACACCAACTGTGTTGTATTCATTTGATTTTGTTTCGCCCTGTGTTCCGCCGCGTTTGCATTTTAGCTTTTAACGGTGCCTAAATTAAGGGCTGAAAAAAAAAACCAGATAGATTTATTGTGCAAAACAGTGAATAAATAAACAAGCAGTCAGAATATGGAAGAACTGCTTAAAAGCTTTCATTTAAATGCTCACGCCATGAATTTTCTTAAAAATCTTTTCTTTCGTCGTGGACTTCTGGTTTTATCGCAAATATAAACGTTTACCGACTTTGTGCAGCATAATAAACAGCACCACCTGAAAGTACTGCTCAATAGCTTTCATTTGAATGGTCACATACTAGGGTTTTATCCACAGACTTAAAAGTTAGAACCACCTTGTACAGCATAATAAACAGTACTACACGAAAGTACAGCTCAATAGCTTTCATTTGAATGGTCACATACTACGCTTCTATCCACAGACTTAAAAGTTAGAACCACCTTGTACAGCATAATAAACAGTACCACACGAAAGTACTGCTCAGTAGCTTTCATTTAATGGCTCACACGCGAGGGCCGGTCTTCTCTTTCATTGTGGGCGTCTGACTTATCGCAAACGTAGATATCAAAACACCTTTTTCAGCTCGATAAACCATAGTACCATATGAAGGTACCGCTTAATGGCTTTCTTTTCAATAGTCGCACATTGTAGGCTTATCCACAGATCTAGACTGAAAGAATAATCAACAGTACCACATGAAAATACTGCTTAAAAGCTTTCATTTGAATGGTCACATTCTATAGCGTCATCCAGAGATGTTAAGTTGGAGCCATGTTATAAAGCACATTTAATACTATCGCATGAAAATGTTGTTAAAAAGATTTTATTGGAATGGTCACATTCTATGGTTTCATTCACAGAATTAAAGCTAGATTACCACCTTGTAAAGCACAATTGAAAGTACCACATGGAAATACTGCTAAAAAGTTTTCATTTGAATGGTTTAAGCATAATTAACAGTACAACATGAAAATACTTCAAAAAGATGTTCTATAGTTGTTTACATATTGAGGCTAGTAGAGGTTTGAGCTACATAAATTGCAAGTCTTGAAATGTGACTCTAAAAAGCGAAAGTGGACTTTTTGGCTCCTATCAAAAAACACATTTTCTATGTTTGTTTCTCGGGTTAATATTTCGTTGTCAGTGTTATTAAAGAAATGAATAAAACAAAAAAAATATGTAAAGTTAAACGAAACAGCATAAAAAAAACATGTTTCAAAACACTTTGTCTTGTACTCGATAGCGTTTATTTATTATTTATCTATTTATTTACCTCTGATATATATGTATATTTATTTTTTTTTGAATAAATTATTTTTTGACTTTTTTTTTAGGGCAGAACAAATGACCCGAGAAGTATGGGATTTTGTGTTCTTTAAAGATGCTGCTTTCCCCAAGACAGACATTCCAGCAGACAAACTGAAGTAAGTAAAACACGCAGCCTTGCACAGTCTGTTATTAATTACGGTTATTTTATTTTTTCTTGACGTAGTTTGCAGCAGTTACCTCTGTCTATGGAGCGTAACGATTGCAGTTTGTGATTATATCAAAAGCGCGTAAAGATCAGTCGAGCTTAAACAACACGAGGTCACAACCCTTCCTTCCTTTCAAGTTTTATTTTACAATTCAGTTTTTGTTACACTGGAACTGAAGTAATGCCTAAGTCTTATGGACATAACACTCCTTTTGTAGTTTCACTCATCTATGATTTAAACAAAATTATGACGTTATTTATAAAGCTCAAGGCACGAGCCAAGCGGTATCCCCTGGAGATAAAATCTAAAGAATCGGAAAATGTTTATCTCTTTTTATAGACAATCATCTTTAGTTTGGCGCTTAAAAGAGCATTACGTTTATTATTTTGCGTTAGCCGATGGTAATCTCTTTTATGTTCGCAGTCTTATATTTCCGCCGAAGGGAAAAAGTTAAAGTGATGGAAGTAACCGCTTTCTTTTCTGCGGCTCTTTTTCCGACAATTAAACTGATCATTTATTTTCATGCCGCGTATGCTGAGAATTTTAATTCGATACAAAATGGCCATATAAGTGTAATTACGTATGTTATCTGTAAATTCCACGGCTGATTTTCCACAAGCTTTTATTGTGCTAGTTTTTAAAACGTTCCCTCGATAATTGCAATAACAGCACTTACCTTCTTCCATTCGCCCGAGGTGCAAAGAAAAAATGGACAAGTTTTGTGTTTTAGCTATGTGTTCTTTATATTCTTGAACATGTGTTATATACTTTAGACATATGGCTTCAAATCCTTCCTATATCAGCTTGTAGTAGAAGCTTCGTTTACCAAATCTTTGTTATCCTTTTAAATTCCGTGTAATTTATATCCCTATGATTTTTATGTTTGCGTCTAATATCAGGCTTACCTTGAAAAGTTATGATGCTATTTTGTTTTCATACTTCCGCAAAAGGAACACGCATTTAAATTTTACAAGGCACATTTATATTTGACTGGATTATCTTTCCGACATATCCTGGCCGTATTTGCTATGTGGAAACATAATTTATTTCCTTTTAAACCACGTCTAACACGCTTATTTAGATTTGGACTCAAATACTGTGTGGTATTTCTCTAGTTTCCGTCGTAATTGTGTTGAATCCAATGTGCAAATTAGATAAAAGATTTATCCCATTTTCTCGGAGTTTTCAAACAATGCGATATTATTTTAAGTGCCTTGCTCAGCAAACAAGGAATTATGCCTATTTAAGTTGCCGTTTCTGATAATAAAGAATGGCATTGAAGTCTTTTCACAGCTAATGAAAGAATTTTGTGACATCTCAAATATAGTTATTTGCAAATCGCGGCAAGCTTTGTTCTTTCAGGTGGTATATAAATTAGGCTGACCTAGAAACCTGCCAAAGCAAGCCTGTGACTCTGTCAAGACGTCAAGCCCTTTACAAATCCAGCTTGTGTTCATTTGCTTGTAAATTGCGCCGTAAATCTTTTCCAGACGTGAAACTCGTTAGCTTCGGTGTACAACAGAACGGAGATTTCATCGCTGAGTGAATGAATAGATAATTTAAACTAAAGGGAGTATGTAGGGAACGCTAAAAATAGTCCAGCCAAGCCCCTTTGTGCTAAAAGTCAAATGATTAGTTCCGTCCAAGTGAAACCACTTTAAATTGTTTATAATTCGGTGGTCAGCGCTCTAAATTCAAGCCATGAAACATCCTCTCCGGCTTACCATTCTTTCGCAGTACTTTCGTTTCATGATAAGAATTAAGCTATTACTTTTGTTGAGTCACCGAGAGCGCCCTGTTCAACGCTGAACAAGGCAGTGAGTGTTGTACTCACCCGGCTCTCGCTTCTTACTTTGTCTTTCTTACAAAACACGCCAAAAAGCGCCTCTCTAAAGTCTCTTTTTCCAAGAACGTACAGCAACGGATTGGCCAACGAGGTGAAAAATCTGGCATAGTAGTAAAATACATATTGCACCCAAACCGGTGGAAAAATTTCTTTTAGGCGCTCTTGAAAGCTCAGGATGAAATAAGGAAGCCAGCAAATAATAAACACGACTAACATCGCCAGGAAGATTGCGGCGGTTTTTTGTTGCGCGCTGTTTTGACTGTTTCGCGGGTTGGATTTTCCATTCGGTGACTGTGCAGGATCCGAGGGGCTATGATATCGCCAAATTTGTTTCTCGTGGTACCTTACGGTGGTGAAAATGCGAGCATAGATGAAGGCCATCACAAAAAGTGGCACCGCGAAAAATAGTGCAAAAACGCTCAGGTCGAATCTAATCTGAGCATTATAGGCCTGCTCTTCCTCTTCTTCGTCCATGTTCACGTTTGCGCGCCACGATAGTTGAATGAGAGATACAAACGCGGCTGCGCTCCACGCGAGGGCTGTTAGCACGAAGAACACTTTCCTTGTGACGATGTTGTGGTATCGCATAGCGTGGGCTATTGCGATGTAGCGGTCGACGGACACAAGCAAAATATGTAACACCGTAGATACAGAGATAAACTGCCATATTAACAGTGAAATGGGGCAGATCGTGTTGTCTTTGATAGCTGAGCACCAGATTTGCACAGGAATTCCAACCAAACCTGCGAGGAGATCGCTGGCGGCAAGGCTTATGAGGAAGGAATTAGTGACAGTTCTGAGAGAGCGGTTGCGAATGAAGAGGATTATGACGGTCACATTGACGGCGATGATAAAAATTGCCAGAACGATTGGGTATGTGTCGAATTCTGCGCTGAAACCGATGAGAAACATGTCTTCTTCTCCTGAAAATCCACCGCTGCCAGAGAAGTCCTCATCGTCCGTATTGTTGTTGGGAGAATTGTCATCTTCCCCTGTGGTTTGTGTTGTGTTTTCCATGGTAAAGTGCCGCTCGTGGGAAAGCGATGACTTGACAACTAACTGCTCGTACGGAACTTCTCTCAGTGATATCAGCACAGCTCCAGTTAGCTGAATACGACAAGTGTTTTTTCAATTACAAACAGTCGTGTGAAAATTTCGTTGAAGTTTTCAGCGAGATTGATCTCCTCCAGGCGTTTTTTCCCTGATGAACGACGTAGGGCATGCGCTGTAAAGAAAAAGTTTCCCAAAATTTAAAACTGTTTAAAAAATTCCAAGAAGGTTAGCCCGATTTTAGGTACCCACCTCGCTAAAAGCATCGCAAAGATGTCTTGTGGGGAACACAACATGCAATATGTTAGCGATTTCCTACTTTGCGTGCATTAAGCTATCGAACACAGGTTATAGTACTTTGAGTAGAAAGGTTCAAATTGCGGCTGGTCACTCCACATTGAGACTCCTGGCTGCCTGTAACTGATATGACTCAGAATGGGCCCGCTGAGGAGAGACACTTGTCTTTTTAACATATCCCGCGGGCTATTTTTGTCCTGACAGCTCTTTTATTATGACAAATTTGCGATCTTTATGGATAGTGAATTAAAGCGGTATTGTTTTCTTTTTCTTTTCAAACATTTGATTTCCAGTGAACGATTTTCTATATTTGTTTTCTGTGCACTTTCGGAAAACTGCAAATCTAGAAAACAATCATCATTTTCATGGTAAACTTCCTCTCATTAACTCAATTCATTTTGAATCTTGCGAGATTCTAGTTGTTTGAGATTTCGCATTAACCTCGTAATTGGATTCGTGTGTTTGACATAGTAAAACTATATTGTGAATACATGAATTTGCATTTTAGCTTTCTCTCACAACAGATGGGTGAGTTTAATACCGCCTTCCTCGTACTTTCAAGTTATGATTCTGTCATGTAGTGTTTAATTTCTTGTACCTACTCAGACAGACGACTCTCTGCCTGTCTTAAATTGAATCCTTTGAGCAAGAGTAAGTCTTTTGAGGGGTCTTAATTAATTTTTGCCTTTCTTCCTTGCGGCTAGAATATTGTTTAGTCATGGATCAACCCAGTCGTACATTCATTTCCTGGGAAGCGCAATTGAGACATCGATAGGGCACGTCCATGAACGGAGTTGATCATCATTTGTTAAAAGGTTTTGCGATGTACATATATATAATTATCCGAAATATTGTCATATTTCCTGTACACTTCGCCTACCTGTTTGCGACCACTGTTCCCCGGAAAGGTGCCGAAATTTTAAGTGAATACAAACCCACTTTGAGTGCTCAAGCGACACTAATGTTACAGACGAATAGCATTTTGATAAGGACACAAATAAATCGTCTCCAAAATCCTGAGTAGAACTGGATAGCGAGCCCGTTCACGGTCAGATAATCATTAATCTTCAACTATAAACTTCATGAAGATATTATCGGCAAAATTCTGTCAGCGTCGAATGATAGCCATAAGCGTTGATTGAAGTCACCGGCGTAAAAACAACCAAGGTATGTCCCCAGATTAAAACGCAGTTTTGTCACTTAGTTTTTTTTAACTAGTTGCATGGTTATCCAAAACTGACGACAGGTCAAATTAAAAACGAGCTGTTCCTTTGTGATAAGCGTAGGTAGATGTGTTTTTAATTGACAATCCTGAAATGCCGTTGTTCGTTAATCTTGTATTCATTCGTTAGTCACTGTAATGAAGTCTTCCGTAAACATTTCGCTGAGTGCTTTTGATTTTTTTGGTGTCGTTCGCTCACTCTCTCGGCTCCCTGAGGGACGAAACTCATTACTTTAGTATAAAGGCTTAGAAATACCTGTGAAATGGAAGTGTAATTAACAAAAGAAGTGGGCTTGTTGAAATTTCAGGAAAGAAAAGTGTCATTAACATTCGTGTGAATGAGTCTGAATGTGACAATGAACGTTCACAAGTAATAAATGGTGCTTTGGTTGCAACAATAAAGACGAAGAATTTTTTTTATAATATCACCCCTAGTTTAGTACGTAGCCGTTGAAGGCAGATTTTCACAAAACCCCTGTGAATATGTAATGTGTTTTTCTTTATCCCACGAGAACATTTACAATTTTTTTTTCTTTTTTTAGCTTCTTCACTTTTTGATTACTCGTCCTTTTTTCGGAAATGCCTCGATAGAGATTAACTGACGACTTATTTAATGTCGAAAGTGTCTGCATTGCCGAGGACGGAGTTGGGGGGGGGGGGGGGGGGGTGAGTGGGCGAACGAGGTTTTGCAGAGCACGTGGAGTTTAGTGCTTTCTAAAAATTATTCCTCAAGGCTCAGTGTTTTTGGTTAGCGTGTGATATTTACATCTGGATTACCTGTAGGTCACTAAACAGTAATTAGAGTGCCTTGGCGCGCAATCCTCCCCTTCCTTATCCGATAAGGAAGGGGGGCGGGGGCGAAAGATTCTAAAAGGAAGGCTTCCTTTTAGAATCTTTCGCCCCGCCCCCCCCCCCCCTACCGTGCCCCCTGTTCCCCCTCCTAGGTGGTTTCTACGAAAGGAAGCGCGTCACATGTTGTCTAGAACGAATGTTAATTTTTGTTTCTTAGCTCTTGAAGGTAATTTAATATTGGCTTTTAGCCATTTCACCTGTTATGTTAGGCTGCTTTTAACTCAGATTTCAATGTATCAACTTTCGAAACAAGATATATTTAAATCTTCATCATGTATGTAACATTTGCTGAATCATTGTACACTAGTGGCGGCTGTGGTTAGTCATGTTGTTTTTCTTGAAGCGTGCCATGAAACTGCACAAAGATGACTATAAAAATCATTGTTGACAACCAGGGATAATAAAATCATTTCAAAAGTGCATTAATGTGTGTGATACTCATGCTTAGAGCAGCTCGCAGTTGCAGTGTGTTTTTGTGCATATAAATTATTTCAAGAAAAAAATCCTTAACCACTTTATTTTCTACGTTCATATCCGTTAGTTTTCTCATGTTTTTAGCCATTCAGACTTTTTTATCGGCATCAGTTGTGCCAAAACAAGAAAAAAATGTTTAACATGTTTGTGGTCCAGCTTCACGAAGCTTCTAGCGAAAAATTCAGTATATCGCGAGTTTCTTTCTATCGCGCGAAGTTCGTTTTATCGCAAGTTTCATTATATCGCGAGATTCCTCCTATTACAAGGGCCATTTCGTTATGTCGCAAGATATTTTACATCAAGATATAAATGAAAGCAATTTTTTTTCACAAGATGTTCAAACGACAAATGGTGATCACAAAATTTGTAATGACCGACAGAAATTATAAACAAAACCCATGAGAAAAAGGTAAGAAGGTAGTTACTGTTTGTTCTTAATTGATTAAAACATGAAGCTTAAAATGATTACGTTATTCACCTGTGTAAAAAGCTTTGCAACATCTGTCACTAGTAAAATGGTTGCCTTGTTTTTGGTTCTGACCCTCTTGCGTGAATAGCGCTAAAAACAGATTCGAAACGTAACGTTTTTGCTTGTTTTCTTGACCTCTCTCGTTGTTTCATAAGATTCGGAACCTTTTTTATCCAGCAGCCGTTTAAATTTTTATCGTGACAGCGCCTGCCTGCATTTGATGATAAGTGTGCTCCCTTGACCTACGTAGTAACATTTGTATTAATAGAAAGCGTTTTATATTTCTTTGTTGTTATTGTCCGTGTCCATTATCCTTACCGTTCGTATTCTTGTTTGTTGGCTGTGCTTATACGTGCAGTTTTAAGATGTATCTTCGTGTTAATTTTCAAAGTAAAATAGACATTGCAGAGCGACACCTGCTGAAAGTTTCCAACAACTTTTGTCCTACTTACCTGATCAATTTTGCACCAAGATGCTTCCTTGCTAACTGCACAAATCGTTTTCTTTCTTAATAAGATTTCGTGCTCTTAATTTTCACATTTTTGTTATCGTTTCCTTCTTCTGTTGTTTACAATAAATTCGGTTGTACACCTGTGAACGGAGTTCAAAATATCATCATTGTGGCACATTCCCAGCTTCAGTTTGCCTTCCTAATCCGTAATTAGTTTTGAAAGTATTTCAAATACAAAGGGGCTGTTTTAGAACGCTTTATCCCAACTTGCCTGGGAGCTTTTGTCTCCGACCCTGTGAGGTGTATAATTACGCTAAACTGTTAAGAAAAGGCGGCCTGTTCCCGCTACGTCAAAACAACGAAACAATGTGTACAAGGAAACTGCAATGCTAATTCTTATTACTTCTGTAACGTAAAATACCAGCAAAAAGGGCGTTTCATAAAAAAGTGCATACTCACCGACGATAAACTGAAATCGAAAACTTCTCCAGTGCTAACGCCTTTAGAAGACTCGCGTTCGTTTTATAAATTATTTTGTTTGCGCTTGTATGATGTATGCAAATTCAAGATTTTGGTGGGCCAGTTTAACGATTGAAGGAAATTGTTTTGTGTTGAGGTGTCTGTTTCCTTTTAAACTTGATAATCAGGCCTTGATAGTGATAACAATTATCCTTTTAGTTTTTGACGTCAGTTCTGTTCTGGTAACCTGTGATATTGGCGAGGTAAAATTACTACTAAAGCGTTTAGTTGCTTCGTTGTCTGAAGCAACTTAACGTTCTTCGAAACATGTTGTTTGCTTGCATTTACATTAAATCTGACAGTTCATCATCGCAAATGATCTGTTCATTTCTTTTTTCTGTCGAATATTGCGTATTCTGTCTGTCTTCTAGTTTGAGGTTAGCGAAATGTTGGCAACATTTGCTGGCGTGTAGTTCCATATTGCTTTTACCTCACACTGTTGCAATGAGAGCAGAATACACGAATCAGGGGCACGTCAAGTTTAAAGTTTAAATATGTATTGTTGAATGGACAAAATTTGCAATCAATTTCTAGAGCTCGACTTAATAATTAAATGCGTTTTCACGTCTGAAAAAAATTTCTCTTCTGGAAGGTGCGATTATTATGAACTAAGGCCGGGGGTATACTTATTAACGATGACAACAAAAAGTCTTTTCAGTCCTTTTTCTCATAATTCCATGCAGTTGAAACTTTGGAAAGTCAATACTCACTGACTCTTGCCGCTTTAGCTGAGAGTTTCGTGAAAGAGAAAATTGTTTATCGCAGTGCGGTTTCAACTGCTCTTATCTTCGTGAAAGTACGTGTAACTTTCCTCTTAACTTTGAGGATGTTGTTTTCATCTTTTTTAAAATCTATACAGTGCCTATTGCCCCAGAACTTTGAACAATAAATTTTCAACATCAACTTCAATTTTGATTAAACGGCGACAAGCGAATAGCAAAAAGCCATTCTGAACTCACATGAAGTTTTAATGTTCTAATTTGTAGTAGTTATTTATGTTTTGGTGTCAGCTTCTTCTTAACTTCATAATCAAGACGCAATAGTCACGTTTTTTAAGTCACTGATGTGTCAGTGACGTTCTTTTTAATAACATTCCCTTTTTTCATAACCTGTGATCTATCACCTCACAAAAATCTAATGAAAATCTTTAATCATCCTTTAAAAAAAATTAATTTGGGTCGTTCATTAAAATTGGACTCGTTAGGATTGGACTTTTTTCGGATCACCTTTTAATTGTTGTACACATGACAGGTCTGACTGTATGCGACAGTGAAGCGGGTTAATAACTTTTCTGTGATAACCAGTTTAATCAGTTCGGACAGGTTCTTATGAAAGTCCTTTGCGCTTTCCAAATTGTCAGCAATATGCCAAATTATGTTACCCTGGCAGTTGAATTAAAATCGATCAACTTTCATTTCGCGTGATCGTTTTTCTTTGTTTTGTCTGACTCGTCAGTCAAATGTCGCAAACCTTGTTGTGGGACATGCAATTAATATGAAAGCTTGACTGCCAATAGAAAATACTTTTTGGCAAGATTTCCGCAAAGCCAAGCACTTTATTTTACATGCGGATGTACAAAATAAAGAACTAAAAGTAATATGATAATCAGTCGAGTAAGGACGCGACGAACGTTTGGTGACCAGTTTTTAACGTTCAACTTGTGTTGTTGTCATGGGCAACTGGCGGCTTTGTTTCCTGTGGCAACTTGTCGGCATGACGTCACTGGCAGCAAAGCGCGCCAAATTGCAGGCGACTATGTTGTCACCATTGGAAACGAGGAAAGTTGTCAGTGGCAACACCGTAAGTTTAAGTCAAAAACTTCGTCACCAAAGCTCCGTCGCGCCTTTCTCGTCTGATACTCGTAGCAAATTTAAAAGCATCTACCTGGTGACTCTCGTTGGAAAAGCCGTGGCGAGTAACATCGCTTTGTTTTTGGCCGTGCTAATTTTCTGAAGCAAACGCTAAGCTTGGAAAATGCCAACTCGGGGTTGGTAACAAATTAAATTTGAAAGCATAGGGAAAAGCCCTTGTCACGTTTTGTTTTGTTTTTTATTTGCATTACAACCAAATTAAATGTAGATGCCGGCTAATTCCGGGCAGAAGCTACTTTAAGTGTCTGAAAATCCGTGAATAGTACAATACTCTCAGGCCCACCTCGCAGTCCACGATACCCTGGGGGAATTGAAAACGGAGGTTTCACTTTGAAAGCGCATCAAATGTTTTCTCTCCTCACCACGCCGGAGGAAATAACAGCGCGACAATCACCCGTCATTTTAGATTTGGATTTAAGCCGAAAAACTCAGTCAGGAAATTGATTCACATGATGATCGTGACGCCATCATTTCCGAAAAGCGCCGTTTTCAAAACGTGTTCAGCTCGGGGAAGGAGCGCGGGTTCCTTTCCCGAACAGTGGCTGGTAATCGAGCCGGGAATCGAGCCTATCCGTCCACAGGAAAGCGAAAAGCTGGCGTTTTCAAATTCCTGCGGTTTTGATAGCGTTTTCGAAAAGCGCCGTTTTCGTGACGGATTAGTGTGGACGGTAGGCCTAACCGTAGAAACAAAGCTCTGTTTTCGTGACGGATTAGTGTGGACGGTAGGCCTAACCGTAGAAATAAAGTTCCGTTTTCGTGATGGATTAGCGTGGACGGTAGGCCTAACCGTAGAAATAAAGCTCCGTTTTCGCGACGCTTTAGTGTGGGCGTAAGGCCTAACCGTAGAAATAAAGCTGGTGGACGTAGTGGGCACATTGCGTCTTCTGCCGGGTCTTCTGTCACTCTGCCAACAGAACTGATTCATTTCAAACTGAGCTTTGACATGGGGTTGTTAAATAACCAAGTCACGATCGGTGTTTACGTTTCGTTTTTGTTTTTTGGTTTTCAGTCTTCCCGTCGGGAGAAATATTGGCCTCCTGCTCACTTCTAACTGTTAAAGTGCCCCTGTGATAAAAAAAATCACTTCCTTTTTCTCTTGAGATTGTGTAAGTGTGTCTGCTAAACACTTGACTGGCAAAATTCTGACCTTTCATTTTATCCAAAGGCTGTTTACTTTGAGTGTAAGTTTTGGATTTCACGATCCGCCATTACTCACGTTCAAACCTGACCGATTTGAACCTCAGAGGGTTGGATCCGGGAAAAGTGATGGCTCACCAGTTTAAAATTCAGCGTGTGAACGCAGCTTATTATGTATGCAAAGTGCGAGTTTAAAAGTGTGAAAGCCCAAAACTCCCGTGCTGCATATTAATTCTGCAGCGTACACACGCATTGCATTCTTAAACTAGTGAGCCTTTGACGTCATTTTCTCCTCGATCCAGCTCTCTCAAGAACTTAAATTTAGTAATGGCGGATCATTAAATAGGAAAGTTCCAGTTAAAATAAACAGGTGCCTTTTTTAAATCAAGGATTATAACTTGGGTCACTTAGTGTTTAGTTAACATAGTTTTGAAATCCAAAGAAAAAAAATAATTTATTTTTTGTCACAGGGGCACTTTAAAATACTTCTATTAATCAATTCTGTAAATAGTGCGCAATAAAAGAATTTAAATGTGGAGATTGGCGCTTTTCCTGTTGAGAGTCGCTGAGAGTTTATTCTGAACCTGCTGACATGCTCGACATTCGCTTCCCACTTTTCCTCTTTTAGCAAACTGCGACAAGAGTTTCAGTACTGGTACCCAGTGGACCTGCGTGTGTCCGGAAAGGATCTGGTACCTAATCACCTGACATATTTCCTGTACAATCACTGTGCCGTGTGGCCAAAGGAGAGAGACAAGTGAGTGTCACTGTCATGGATAAACTCATTGTTTTAAGCAAGTTGATAAACAACATCATTTCATAATGGGCACCCTCCTATCACAATTATACCTGAGTATTCCCTCATCCTTCTCCCATGCCCATCACGCCGCTCACTCCCTCTCCCACCTTCCCCCCTTTCCCTTTCCCTCTCCTTCCCCCCCCCCCCCCCCCCGCACAAAAACAAGAAGAAAGCACTGCTAAGAGAATTGTACGCGTTATCTTTTTTTGTCGGGGGAGGGGTGGTGGGAGGGGTGGTGGGAGGGCGATAAAGGAGGAAAGTGTTTCCGAGAGAATTATTTGTTTTTCTTTGTTTATTTCAGGTGGCCACGAAGTGTTCGAGCCAATGGACACTTGCTACTGAACTCTGAAAAGGTATTTAGTTTCCTGGAACCTTAGAAAGCTTATTAGTTGGAAAGCCTGGTGATATTTTGTCATTTATGGTCGTAAGTTGTATGCATTTTGTTCGACGAACTTCAATGAAGGGAATAAACCAGATATCAATTTAACTGCGAAATTACTTTAAAGTAATTTGGAATTACAATTAAACTGTGAAATGTTAATTTCCTTAGATGTCGAAATCGACTGGAAACTTCCTCACCCTGCGGCAAGCTATTGACAAGTTTTCAGCTGACGGTAAGTTTTCCCCTGCCCTCCCCTTCCCTGTCACTGTTTTGTCGGCTCCTCGAAGTCAAACAAAGCTTTGCTCGCACTGTTACTGATCAAAATTTGGTGTCCAGTGGCCAAATTCAGGCGAACTCAGCACTGTCGATTTAATCTCCAACAAGTTGATCAATCATGTTATGGAATGATAGAAAACCACGCACGACTTTCTAGCCATTCGCACTGTTTATTCTTGGCTCGTCTTACCTTCTCTTAATTGTCCTTTCTCCCCATCTCGCTACGGCTGATTGACCCTCGTTAATGGTTTGTCTCGCTATCTGCTTGTCCTATCTCCTCTTATTTCTTTTCTACCCATCACACTGTGGTTGATTAACCCTGGTTGATGTTCTGTTCAGGTATGCGCTTGTCCTTGGCTGATGCTGGAGACACAATGGAAGATGCAAACTTTGTGGAAAAGATGGCTGATGCAGGAATTTTGCGTCTTTTTACATTCCTCGAATGGACTAAGGTCAGAATAAAATCATGTACTTTCAGCCGCTGGGTTTTCTGTTATTTGCTTCAGCTCCCTGTTCAGGCAAGCAGCCGTGCGGTTAAAAACACTAGTCTTCGAAATCCGAAGTCCTTTGGCGGTGCCAGCGATCAGCTCTGCCCTGGCTGAATTTTTTTCTCGATAGAACCGACTTTATGACCGTTGAGATTCTTAGCAAAGTTGTGTTCATTTAAAATTTTTTGTTTAACATGCACGTCAAGGTTGCGTGTGTGTTTAACCTCGAAACACAAATATAGGGTTACTTCACCCTTTTAGTTAAACCTGTTTGGAAATTTTGGAGTAGGAGTGTCCAATTCTTTTTCAACAATCAGCGGCTCGTTTGTTGCATCATTTCACTGTAAATTTTTATCCGTGTTGCGTGATGACGGTCATTTTTTTTCTTTCTGCAATCAGGAGATGCTCGCTTGTAAGGATTCTCTGCGGACTGGGCCAGCAGCCTGTTTTGACGATCGAGTATTTGAAAGGTGAGTTTGATTTTGTTCCTAACTTTTCCCGGTGTGGTTCTAGTCTGTAACTTTTCAATCTTTGACTTGCTTTTGTTTGTTTGTTGTTGTTGTTTTCTTTTTCATACAAAAGAGGCGAAGAACGGAGAAATGCTTCGATATCTCGACTTAGAAAAAACAAATTGTAACAACGAAGAACCCAAGAGCAGACAAACGAGACATTTGCAACTAAGTTTTGTCCTTATTATTATTATTCCTTCTCTGTCATCGTTATCATTGTCACTGTCCCATGTGTTCCTGTCATTGGTCGAATGCTGTTCTACAACATTTAACCATTATAGCTGTGTTTCCCGTCAACGTAGCTCAGGATTTCTTCCCTCGTATTCAAGTTTGTCCATATGGTAATCCATTTCCATCTTTGCCATCGTTTTTCATCGTAACTTTTTAATGAGTTCCTGTCATTTGTCGAGTACTGTTCTACAGCCGGAATCAAACCATTGTTGTTTGGGTTGTAGTACTAGAAACCTTTAGATCTGTCGACGACTTTTAGATTTCCCTACAACTCGCTACAGAAGTAGTTGAGACATCATGCCATAACGAGAGACAACTATTCACCGCACTATCGCGCGTAATCTCCCCCCCCCCCCCCTCCTCCGTTTTTCCAATGTTGCTCTCTAAGCAATATCATATAGAAGATAGATATGTAACGGAAAACATAGATGAACAACGTCGATTGGAGGAGAGTGG
>JAHPZR010047402.1:0-12500 GCA_019787425.1 Platygyra sinensis | reverse complement strand
GTGTGTAATGAGCATATATTTCGAAACGGGTCGTTCCGCGAACTCAAAATAGCAAAAGAATCAAATGATTTAGCGGATGTAACGAAGGTCTTACCAGAATCATACCGGCAGAAATCAAGTGAGTTTTCAGTGAACAGAAAATGTGGACAGAATGTTGCTACAGACGACAGAAGAACATTTACTGATAAAGGCAAGGTGCGTCGTATTCATACTCTAGGAAACGACAACAAAGATGTCAAATAATAAAATTCAGGTCTCGTTACATGATGTTTGTTTATCACTGTAATATTAACAGTCCTGAGTACCATGTGCGAAGACAATTCGGTAGTGAGCCCAGCAGAATACCTGTAAAAAAAACTAGGAAAGCTTTCACATAAAAACAAAAAAATAAAGAAATTGGTCTACAGGCATATACAACACGCAACACAGTCAATAGACTTGCGCGTAATGAGTTTAAATTTAAATCCTGTGGTACTAAAACGATCAAAGGAGAAATAAACCTATACATCGAGCTCCAGGAACATACGCTCGATTTGATAGCTGCAAGAAACATTAGAATTTCTCTAGACAAGCCTATAGCTTGCTCGAAGTAAAGCCACGAAACGTAGGAGGACATAAAATGATACCTGTGATAAGAATCTACCTGATGTACTTGCAAACCGAGTTCTAATCATAGCCGGGTCCGGCGTCACAATATCCTGACGTACAATATAGAATGCGAGTAAGCAACACGTTCACGGTAAATGTCATATTTTGCCCTTAAAAGCAAATACTTGGAGACTAATTAAACAAATTTTGCAATAGAAATGAGCCCAAACAATACACTAACGCATGGCAAATTATAGAGGTGTCAAACTCAACGAAGCAACACGCAGTAACAGCGCGCAGAAATCATGCAGACCTATGACCTCTTAAAATTGCCGTAGCACGATCTGACGGCTCTAGCTTTCTCATAATAACACAATACGAAATGCCCTTCATAAACAAGAGTGAAGTGACAAAAAGGTCGAATGACCGAAAAATAAGCGCGCAGAAATCATGCAGACTCAGACGTGTAACGACTCTAGCTTTCTCCTAGTAACACAATACGAAATGCCCTTCATAAACAAGAGTGAAGCGGCAAAAAAGTCGAACGATCGAAATTTAAACGGCAAACCTAGCGTACAAATGGCGCGAACCGTAGGAGTCGTGCTAGGCCTGTCTATTTTATTTACCTCTGGAAAAATAACATGCGGAGCCTCGGAAATGACAAGACGTGGTTAAACTCAAACGTGAACAGCGGAAAAAAGATGACAAAACATTGACTGTATTGTAAAGTAAACTGACAATGTTTTGAAATTATGTGTAATTACCCTTCTTCATAATTTTTTTTTGGAAAACGCGAAAACCTTGGTCGGTCGAACGACGCTAAACGATCGAAAAACGGGGAATAGCCTTACGGGACAAAAAAAAAATTACGCCACGCCCACAAGCGGGGACCTTGGACAAACAAGTAACTGGTCAAAACTAGTTGCAGCATATCTTCCAGTAGCCCGACTTACGATCTTAGATCGTCTTGTTTGATTTTATTCTTAGTTGGTCAGCGTCGAAGTCAAACCGTCATAGTGAAGCAGACAAGCGCATTCAAGAGGATTGTGCTCCAGGCAAACCATTCTCGGTATTTACAGTGCAGGAAAATCAGGTTTGTTTACGATTTGTTTTGTTCCAGTGGCGATTAACTTCACCCCCCTCCCCCCCCCCCCCCCTTAAAAAAAACACTAAGCACTTAATATTGGTCCCAGGGGAAATAAAACTGGCTTTCAAGTGTTTTGTTATACCTTCCAACTCACAAATAGAAAAACACTGCTAAAAATCGTTCGCTTGACGGCAGCTAGCAAACAAATTTTTCGCGGTTTCAAGGTGCACGACCTGATCACGTGCAAGTCGAAAGTTCAAGTGTACTTTCCCTAGGGAGATAGTGAGTTTTGACCCACGGCACGTGACACTTTCTCCAGTCAATCGGGAGAAACGTATTTGAATTGGGAGGTAGGACATTATGGTTTAAGCATGGTGTAGCGATATTTAAAAAAAAGAACGAACTGTTGGATGAAAGCAGGATCCGTGATGTAATTCGCTGCAGTTGTCGATTATTCTTAGGTTTGCATATTTTTAAGTTATAAATAACTTCAGTGGCGACTGTTTAGTAAATGTAGTGCACTCAATCAACAGCTGTAGGTGTCAATTTTGTCGCAAATTGAAACAGTTATGACTTATGTCAGTTTCGTTGGCCATGGCTTTCTTAATTACTTGTTTAGGGACTGATCAAAAAAGTACAGGGGTGTGGGCCGGAGCATTTCAAAATGTGGTGGTTAGAAAAAACATGACCCACCTCTTCCATTTGGCACAAAACTGAGTGACCCACCTTAAATGAAGGTTGAAGGCTGAAAATCACATGACCCCCCCCCCCCCCCCCCTATAAGATGAAACTGTGGTATTATTGACGTTTTAGATTTCATGCAAAAATAATTTTGTTTTCCATTACCCTTGCAACTTTAAGTCATGACTTGCAAACTCAAGGCACGTAGAGCAGAGATCCATCTAGAAAACGGCAGTAGTGAGTCCTGGGAGTAACTGATATAGCCAGACAACTCAGGACTAGATCTTTGTGCATGTGTCCCATACCCTTAGGGACAAATAGCATGTAGGCACAATATCATAGCAACTCTTCGGTCTTCGGCCTTCGTAGCTGGATTAAAAATATATCACCACTGTTTGTGTTATATTTTTAATAATGTAGACACAAGTTGGCCATTTGGTGTTCTTGAATACCAGTATGTCAACTGAGTGTAGTATTTTAAATATTTCTGCCCTGGACTCCTTGCTCAATCCGTTAGCTTTTGTACAGATTTTACAATACATAAATTGTCATCTTTATTGTACACCAACCAAGTGTATTTTTTCAAATGTGGCTCGAAAAGTTTTCGTCCTTTGGAACTGAAAGGAGTCAACAAACAATAAAAGCAAGTGACACTCAATTGTGTCAAATGTGTGCCAATTCCCTCCCCCCCCAAAAAAAAAAACATAGGATGACCCACCCCTAAGGGGTAGCTGAATATTGAACGACCCACCCCTTTCAAATGGTTCAAAAACGGCTGACCCACCCCCTCTCTGCTCCAGCCCACCCCCCAGTACTGTTTAACCAGTCCCTTAGTAACCCTATTGAGTCGATATTTTACCACGCGAAAATAATTCATATAATCGCGTCGCCGATTAATATCGTCTATTTAGGCCCCGTCCACACTAATCCGTTTTCAAAGAAACACGGAGCTGTTTTGCTCCGTTTTCAAAATGATTTGCGTCCACACTTATCGGTTTCGTATCGTTTTCACCGGTCCACACTCCAACGCCGTATCAGTTTGAAAACGCTTTTATACCCTCAGTGCGCATGCTCAAATGAATTCGACGCATGCGGATCTCAATATATGGGCCCGCGAAATTGGCGCCATTTTGGATATTCACGGTTGAGTAGTCTGGCGCCCGATCGTGATGACGTCACCGTTTTCAGATAGCATCGTTTTCTCCGTCCACACTAGAAAACAGCGTTTTCAAAAAGCATCGTTTTCAAATCGCTCCACTCTGGAGAGCGTTTTCGAATGGCTCCGTTATCGTTTTCGGCGTTGTAGTGTGGACGATAGCCGTATCCGGAGCAAAACAGCTCCGTTTTCGTTTGAAAACGGATTAGTGTGGACGGGGCCTTAGTAAACCACCTGATGAATACTACAGAGGATACGATAAGGACAACCTTTAGTCAACGCGTTCAGTTGCGCTTGACTTCATATCGCTACTTTACAGACGCCAAGAAAAAAATGCAACAAGAATCTATATATAGTACATTTGGAATTAAAAAATAGAAAGTGGTGACGTAATTATTTACAATCATGTTTTTAAAATTCTGTAGAAAAGACGCGTATTTACATAATTAAAATGTGAGATGTAAAAAACAAATCCAACTTTGTCACCGATTTTGTTAGCAGCGCGAATTTGGTCAGGAAAGTGCTCCAAATCTTAGCAGCTCCGATATGTACTTTTCTCTAGGGTTATAATTAGTTGATCGCTCTTTCAGTCGCTCTCTAATACTCTTGGACAATTTTGTAATCACTGGTGATCATTTGTTACGCGCATCATATTCACATTGAATGTGCGCGATATAAATGTTAATTTTTATTTTTATTTTTATTTAAGCTATTCTTTGATTATGTGGAGTCAGCAGCTTTAGTTACCGGGGCCCAGCTAGGCTGGGGCAGCGGTCTTAAAATGTAGACGGTTCGTTTTTTCAACGTTACATTTTTAGGGATATATCGTTGACTTGAGATGTATCTTTCTTGGAGTGCAAACCGCAGCATTGGCATGAGCCAGACGACTTAATCCAGCCTCGAGCTCAGATTAAGCTATTGCTTTAGGAAAGTGAACTAGTCAGTGGGGGTAGTGAAGCTATTAGAAAGTTCTCAGATAAATGCATTGTCCCCGAAAAGCTTGTAGCAGAGTATGCTGAACACCTTGCCCAGATAAAAATGCGCAAGGAGAAGAGGAAAGAGGAGACTGAAAGGAAGCGAACGGAACGGCTGAACCGGGAGTACAATGACATTGACTGGGTTGGACTGTACAACTCCGATAAGCTGTCGTCCTTGAGGGTGGACGGGCTATCCTTGTACTTTTCCCGTCACAAGATCACCTTCAAAGGGAAGAAATCTGAAAAGCTTTTTGACATAATATTTTGGCACCTGTATAAAATAATTTAGATTAATTTTGACTGGTAGCTTTGCTAGTATATGCAAGTTTTAGGCTTCTGTACACTTCGCGTGTTTTTAACGAATAAAAGTCAACTAACCGACATGGAGTAATTTTTTCCTTACCAAAAAATCCTATGACCCTCTTCAGGTTGCATATAAAACAGGTTTGACCCTCCCCAATCTGTAAAATATTTACTAATGACCCTCCCCTCTGAAGCCCCGGCCCACCCCCTCCAATTAAAAACGTACCTTCCCTTACTTTTGGGAGTACTCGCTGGCTGATTGAAATCTTATCCGCCATTTTGAAAAGCACGAGGACAGTCGAGAGAAAGATTATAGCTTTTGGGGTAACGACACCAACCTTTACGATGCACTAGCTTATGAGCGAAAATTTAGGAGTGAATATTTGGAGAGACAAAATTTACGTGTGATCACCTTCCATCGTGAAAGCTGGTGAAACTTATCGAGAATCGAAGCGAACATTTATCAAAGTTAACTTTATATCATCTTAAAAAATGTGCTACAAGGCGATCTAGATGTGCTCGTGTAGAAATTTGTCTTCAAAAAGATTTCAACGATTAAGATACCGAAGTCTTCAAAGCTCCATCGCTATGTTAATAAGATGAGAAAACTTTATCATGCACGGGGATGCACGATATAAGTTAGCTCGAATTTCAGCCGCCGCCTCCTCTCGCTAAGTCTTGGGAGAGAGACGTCGTCTCTCTCCCAAGACTTAGCGAGAGGGGAAGGCGGCTGAAATTAAGGCTCGATATAAATGTAATAACAACGCGATCCAAAGATAATTAAATAAAATGGCTATACCCAAGAAAGCTTATTTGTTGTCTTTCTTTAGCAGGCATTATCACAATATCACGTGATAATGAAACTAAAATGTAAAGCACGTCAATATTTATCATTGTTTTCTTGCAATTTTGTGAGTCATATGACCAATTATGTGAATTTCAAACTAAGTAAAGATGTTGAGAAGAACCCAGGACACTGATCATCATGAAGTAATAATAAGACCTTTTATGCAAAATCACAGCTCAACAATGCACTTGACCTCTCCTATTTCCTCTAAGAATTTGATGCAGTCAAGATTAGGTGAACTTGGTTTACAGTCAATTAAATAGATGTTGGCGGTGCAGGTGATTGTTTCTTTAGGTCTGTATCACATCAATTATATGTCAATAGCAACCATCATCTGTATACGTACTGCTGGGGAGACAAAAAACTTTGAGTTTTTGTCTCTGATTGTGAGTTACGTCAGTATTAGCCTCCACAGATGAGGGGGGAGGAATGCGAGAGGTTAACTATATTTATGCAATCCCGTGTCCCACTGGGCCCCGGTAAGTTCCAGGTAGTGGTTCTAGTTGTTTAAGTTGTTTATTAAGGAGTACTTAAAAATTTCTTTAATAACTTTCTTTGGTTTTTTCCGCGTGTTTGGAATTTGTTCATGTCCCATTCTTGTGTTTTACCCTTTCCTACCGCTTTTCTTTAACGCGTTCAAGTGCATTATTAAACCACAAGCTTTCTTCCGTTAGTTCTGGCTTCCTTGCACGCTGTGAGAAGATTCCTTGTGGACTTCCCGTAGCAGAGCTCTGTAGCAGAACTCTTCTATCGTATTTATTATCCTTATTGTGACTGGTTGAGAGCTGGCAAATGTATCATTAATTTTTAATTTCCGCCGCAGTATAATTTTGTACACAAGGAAATCCGAACAGAATGGTCAAGTAATATATCAAACACGAGCGACCGTGTTTCAACGGGATATCCAAACACCGAGAAGAGAGTTGAAAATACGACGCGGAGGGGAGTATTTTTGACGAAATTCGAGGTGTTAGGATAACCGATGAAACACTGTCTCGAGTGTTTGATATACCTTCTCGATCGAAACAAAAACTAAGGAGAAAAAAATCGTCAAAATCTGTGCAAATTAAGACCGGGTATCCAAACTTCCGTCACGGTTGTGATCTTCGTTCTTTCAACTTGATGAATTATTAATGAGTTTGAGAAGAAAAGTTTGTAGTGTCCAATGCGCATAGCTACAGGTAGTTAGTTTAAATGCCACTTAAACTGAAAGAAAATCAATATGCCAATTAAACATAATAGGTTAGGTTAAGATCCCAACTGGTGGGAGGCAGACCAGTTAACTATTTACAAGCATGACCGAGGAGTTGATCTAGCGTCTACCACAACTTCTGCAGCTTGGGGTCAGAGCGGGACTTGAACCCGCGACCTGCGAATTTCACGTACGGCGCCCTAATCACTCGGTCATGCTGCCTCCTAATTAAATAATTACATTTAGAAATGATGTCAAAAAAGTTAGCTTAACAAGAGCTTATTAGCAGCAGCGATCAGTGCAGAATCCTTTCTTTCCAACTAATTAATAGAGAGCTTAAACAGTAACCCCGAGAGCAACGGCAACGAGAACGCCGCCAAGCAAAACCCAGTCGAGTGAGAGAGACAATGGCTGTGCACGTGCGTAATAAATCTTTGTACATTTCTTTGCCGTCCTCTGCAAAACAACAGCGTGAAACAACCAAGTTCTGTGTATTTTGGAGAACGCGAACAATTTTCATTTTTATTTCAGTATTATTATATATATATTTTTTTTTGGATTCAAAGCTAGTGTCACATATTTATAGCTTGAGCAAATTCTGAGACCAACACCTTTGTGCACTGAACAGATTTTAACAATTGCGACTTCGTAGGTAAAATATAAATTCGTTTTTTGTTAGGCGTTGTCCTCGGGATCGTCCTTGCTCTAGAATAAGCTCTCTGATAGTAGATTAGCATGGACTGGAAATTTTACCGTTAAACGGAAGTATACGGCTGTGTCCGTCATCAACTATGGTTTTCATTATCGTTACCTAGTCGATGTACATAAAACTTGACCATAAAGGCATGTACACTGGATCACTGTCAGAGGCACTAAAATAATTGAAACGAATAACACAGAGTTGCGCCATTTTATGGTGACAGCTGCCCCTCAGCGTACGCGAACTTCGTGATGTGTTGTGAAATTTCTGCAATTTCTGCGCATTAGAACCAAGTGAAATGCAAGTCAGTACGCTGTTGGAAGTGTTTGGTGAAATTCTATTCTCTTTTACGCGCGGCGTAATAGAGTATTACAACCCAGAAGAACCTGAATTCACCACAGAGTCGTTTGGTTATGACCCTCTACAAAGTACAGGTCGAGAATGGTATTACCATTCTGTGGATGAGCTTATTTACCAAGAATACAGTGACACGCAAGTCACAAGCTCGACCTTTATGGCGTCAAGAAGTATAAACGCGAGACTTATAAACGCGTGCTTGCCAGAAGAGATCTACGAAACAGAAACAGTTGAAGATAGAGCAATGGCTTGGAAGCGACTTCGGCCATCGTTTCTACAGACAGCTTATAAGTCCTTGTACATTGGAGCTTTGATATCATTTCTGAGTGCAGTTATCATTGGTATGTTTTTCCTGCTGATCTCTTATCTCTGTTTTAAAACTACTCTCGACTGTGTATTTTACCCAAAGAAATCAATACCACCTCATGTTCAATGGGTGCGAACAATCTCGGATGCTGTTTCAGTTGTGTTCTATTACACGTGGATCTTTGTGAATCTATTATTTCTTTTTCGTCCCTATCAGCTCAAAGGCATGAAGAGGACATTGCTCCTGGTTGGTTTCGTGGTGTACTGTTTAGACATATCTTATCGCGTTTCTCTGCAATTTCTAGCCACGCCGTATTACCTGGCGCCTACCAAGCTAATCCAAATTCCCTTGTATATTGTTTTCCTTGTTAGCATAAGTTCGCAATTGTATATTGTCAATAAGAACTTTACCATGGGATCAACAAGAAACGTTTTATCTCGCACGTGTAAAATGATAGTGCCAATCTGTTTGCCTTTTATTGCTGGTATTTTCATATGCGATTACCTTTATCCATTTTATATCAAACAAGACGTCGAAGGAAAAGTGACCATTGCTCTCTTCTCCCCTCTCATCGCAGTCTTTGTGAAAACAATATCACGAATTTGTGTTCAGCGGTTGTGGAACATCACTCATCCTGGGTATTCGTATGTACTATTAGCGCCTTCGTACCTCGGGTACGCATTAGCTTTTCGTGTTTTACAAGCTGATATTGACAATTTATTATATATCGCAGTTCTTGGAATCGTCCATGGAGCTGCTGAAGTCATAGAACGAAGCGTCATGGTCGTGATTGATCACTTTTGTCACATGCTTTGGAAAAGACAATCGTCTCCTTGGGGAAGTTTTCGCACTCCGCGTCGTGAGAGACTAATGGCTGACATCGCGATCATGGGCATGTTGTATGAATCAACTGCTATAGTGTCAGTCAATGGATTGCTATACTTGTCTCAGTTTGTTTTCATAGCAAACAGCTCCCTTTTAGAGTTGGGACGGTTTTTTGCCGTTCACACTTCAGTTCAGTTGGTTATCGAGTGGTTTTTCACTAGCATATCTCTTGCGATCGAGACTCGCTATCAAAACTTAGCTGTTATGGCTGTTTGGCGGCGACAGTGGAAGAGACACATCCTGGTAGCGATTATGAATATAGTTCCCTTAGCTGTCTGGAGTAGTTCTTGTTTATTAGTGCTATTAAGTGCAAGGTTTAGCCCAAGCCTCGATAAGCCTTGTAAAATCCCGTTTGCTTGAGAATTGAGAATAGCTTTTCGATCGTGTTTGTGTTGACGAGAAAAAAAAAATGAGAGAAGGGAAAAAAAAACAGAAAACGAAAAACGTTTGTAATTTTTCTATACATAGTTTGTAATTTTTCTATATTTCTAAACCCGTCAGGTTTACAAGTTGAATATTGTTGTAAGTTAATACAATATTAGGATTAGAATTTTAGGTTTAGATTCTTAGGTTTAGGATCTTAGGCATTTTATTGGAATTTATTGTTCCTGATGAATTTTTTTACCGTGTTTAAATAGCAGGGCTCGAAATTAAAAAAATCGTTAGGTCGCCTTTTGGCGACTAACTGAAGAAATATATAGTCACCAGATGCAAATTTTAAGTCGCTAGTTTGTATAATCAAAATAATGTTCGGGTTCCGCTTGTTGAAAGTGTTTGATATTGTCTGGTATGGCTTGGGACACATACATACAATAAGTATTTTTTCGACTTATCCATTTCTTTTTAATAATGTAACACTTTTCATTTCGCGCGGCGGCGCTTCGCCGAAAACAGAGATTTACCTGTATTTTAGCATAAAAAATGCTGGCTTCGTTTTCGCGGTAGAAATAAATGACTTCTCAGTTTTCGCGTACAATTTCTACAGTTTCATAAATATATCGTTGTTGAGTTAAGCCTTGTACAGAGAAACTAAAAAATGCTCGCAGAAACTTGTTAAACTTACGAAATAAACACAGCGTTTTCGTTCCCAACGCGGCTATTTTTATCCTGGAAAGAAATTTGATCGGGGCAGATTTCGATCACGTGCAACCACTTCTGAGCCATGAGCGCACATCACGCAATCAACAAAACAACGCTATAAATTGTAATTTTCGCCAAGCTTCATCTAAACACTTGATTACCTTTGATTCTAAAGCTTACCTTTTCTTTCTCAAAATTGCTATCGTTCAGCGGCCTTTTTGCAAAATTCTGCGGCTCCTGCTGCTTCTGTGTGGTTCCAGGAGAGAAACTCTAATGGCGTCGCAGAAAATATTGCGAATAGGAGTCCGTAAAGTTTAGAGGGAATGTGGCTTTTTTATGCGATTTGGCCCATTCTTTTACAACGAACGCAAAGCATGACGATGTTCATTTTAACTTTAATGCTTTATTGTACTTCTAAATCATGCAAAAGGTCGCCAAACTGGCGACTAAACAAAAATTTTAGTCGCCAACTCCAAGGAGAAAAAGTTAGTCGCATTGGCGACCATATTGGTCGCAATTTCGAGCCCTGAATAGTGATTAAAGATTAAGATTAAAGACAGTATCTTTTCAGTGCTGCTAACAATTTTATGTGCTTCATATAAAATATTATTCGGTGGATTGTAGTGAATGAAGACGTTCTCCTATAAATTTCGCTTTTATGAAGTACATGTAAGGCGTCAACACTAAAGAATAGTATTGTTTACTTTAACGGTGTCATCTTGGAGGATTTCAAACAACATTTAACCCTTCCAAACATTCACATTTTTGTTGTGGCTGATGAAGTTTGGTGGAACGGAAAGAAATATTCCACTTTTAGTAAGAGTTTGAATTGCGCTCTGAATACAGAAGTTATGTTATATTTTAATCATGATTCCAGAGCAGGAACAAAATACTTTGTATTCTATTTAAATTTTTGTGTTCCGTAGGAAATGAGTTTTTCTTGTCTCCAGACATTTCCAGATGTCTGGGAGCACAAACATGGCCGCTATGTTCATAAAGGGAAGTGTACGGCTGCCCTGTTTTTGTAGTTTGACCACCAGTAGTCCTCTTTGTTATAGCCACTAAGCCACATGAAAGAGATTTTGGGTTTAAAAAAGCTGTTGTTGCTTTGCGCGAAGTAAAAGAGCTCTAATAAATGTCAGCGATGCCAATCACTTTGTTGTGGTACCAGCGGATTGGGGAGGAGATAGTCTTCTATCTAGACAGAAAGACTTCACCTTGCACGGCTGTCGACCTTCCCTTTATTCATGCTGTCCTTGGGCACATCGGTGTCTGGTCGTTTCGATACAAAGTCGTTTCAATACAAGTCGTTTGGATGCAAATCGAAGTCGTTTCGATACCACATGTCAAGTCGTTTCGTTACACATCTAAAGTTGATTCAATACAAACTGAGATCAATTTGATACAAACTGTAAGTCGTTTCGTAGGACCTCGTAGCAAAAGTAAACTAAACTTCTTGTGAGATACCTAATGAATCAATCCAGAAATATCCATTAGAATAAAATGTAGTCTAGGGAATTGACATGCTACATCACCAGTATTGCAAATCCTATGACTCTAACGAAAACAGCCATCACACTGCACGCCCTGCTGTCTGGGCCGGACAGGCTCCATACAAACAAGGCAGTTGCAGTTGATAATCTGTCAGGTTTATTATTAAGCCTATCTAAAGCAGCAGCAAAGTTTCTTTAGCGAATCAAAACTATAGTTTAGGCAAATGGAGGTTGTATCGAATTGACTTCAGTTTGTATCGAATCGACTTTAGATTTGTATCGAAACGACTTGCATCGAAACGACTTTGTATCGAAACGACCGTAAGCGCTTGCTTTTACTGCCATCTGACCTTTCTATTGTTCCCCTACAGATTCAGTGAAAACAAACCAAACGTATATTCGAGATCAGCTGTCTCGACAAATACAAGGCCATATAAAAGAGTTTTAACTTTACTGCGCTTTTCAATAACATGAGGACTCTAACATTCAAAGCTCAACCGACAAATGTGTTTTTCGCTACCGTCAATCGAGTGTTCGGCGACTCCTCCCAGCTTCCGACCACTGTCGAGCGTGCGGTAATCAAATCGTTGAGCAATATTCAGATAACGGAACAGTGCTCGGCAGTAGCCGGAAGCTAGGAGGAGCCGCGGAACATTTGATTGACGGCAGCGAAGAACCCATTTGTCGGTTGAGCTTCGAATTTTAGAGTCCGCATGTTATTGAAAGGCGCAGTAAAAATTGGATATCGAACGAAACAGAGGTTGCTAGTATCAGATTATTACAACTTGCCATGCTGTGAATCTTAATTCTTTGATCTTGTGCTGGTTAATTTAGTTTTTTACTTCAA
>JAHPZR010047399.1:35000-43917 GCA_019787425.1 Platygyra sinensis | reverse complement strand
AACCTGCTAATACTGATGTGGCTGTCCTCTACATTGTCAAATTGTTAACCAAATAGGCAAAGCCTCGCTAAATGGTAGATACCTTGGTGTATTTTTCTATTGTTTATTTTAAAAAAAAACACAAACAAAAAAAAACAACAATAATACCACTATATGACAAAGACAAACAATTGCTAACCACATATGAAAAAGCATCACGTACTTCCCGCCGGCGTGTCTTCCACGCTTAAATTAGTTACCTTTACGAGCCGCTGGACGGAGAGGAGCCCTGCGCTTGATTCCCGGGCTGCCAATGAAGGAGATGCGGATGGAAACTGAGACGATTACCTTGCCTTTTAATATTTGGTTCCGTCCCGGCGATCAAGTCCTAACAGCTGTTGTCTTTGGCTGGGAAAAAAAATATCTTTTTAACCAGTGACAATTATTTTCTCCTTACAGTGTCGATACAGATCAAGCAATCTAGTAAAGAGGAGAGCAAGAATTCATACCAGGTTTATATTTGATACACAACCAAAGTCTTACATCTCTATCAGATTTCATTTTTCTTTTGTTTTTCATCTATTTACATCCACAATAATATACAAGTTAGACAAAACAAACGTTCCAAACAACAATACCAAATGAAGGCTGTGCTCATGACCAAGGTAGCTTGAGCTGTCGAATGGACACGACACGTACAAGCACTGACAAAACATAGTAAACTTAGGTAGATACAAAACATTTATGAATTCAATCTTGAAGCTCAAAGGCTGATGCATTTTGTTTTTTACAGTGTGGAATGTGTCCACGTGCGATTAGTATACACGTCACGCTGCAAAAAGCCTCGTACTCAGGCGTGGTCGCTTTTCTAGCGCTTTCTCTGCGTACCCGTGGTTTTCTTTGAATGATTTTCCCGTATGTAAAGAAGAGGTAAGGCTACTCCATTACGGCGGGTTTGTAATACATGAGCACAAACATAGGCATAAGGTAACGGTGATGACGCAACAGAAGCACAAACACAAAGGTAATGAGGCGCGGAAACACAAGCATAACACAAAATTCTCAATCCTTTTTGGTTTTGCTTAAATTATGTCAAGTGAAACGCGCTGCTGTATCATAAGTGTAAGTATAAGCCACATCGTCTGCCATGCTTTTTTAACTGTATCGCGGAGGTAACAAGCCACCCGAACAAGATAGCTGCATTATCCATTCTGCTTATAGCTGCGTACTTATGCTCTTGCCTGTGGGGCGTCCCCCGTTGTTCTTTTGCCTGTACCTGTGCTTATGTCGCAGTGAAAACGCGTAATAATTCGCCATCATACAACAATTTCTTATAGAGACAATGTGTAGCTATTAAATCTGATGTCTTTCGTATTTTTGGCGGCCAGGTGTTGATTTTTTTATACGAGTGCTTTTTTTCTATGACAACGGTCTTTTTGAGTTATGACTGTGGCAACTCGTATCTGTGTAAAGAAAAGAATGATTTTGGTTTAATGTGGAATTACCCTTGATAGTGGCCTTAGAAGACTGACAATTTTTCTTGCCTTTGGTGAGAACTCTACATTTACCTGAATAATTGTTATGAGGAGTGCCTTTATGACGAACGTTAATGTGACAACTTCTCGCCCTTTGAAGCGGAATAGAGTGATACGTTTAAACCAGATCGTAAAATAACACAATGGGTCCTTTGCACGACCCGGTCACATGGTTACAAAGTCACACATGCTGGTGAGAGTGCGCATGGGACTCCAAAACAAAGCAGGTGCGTTTGTTTTGGAAGTCCCACTGCGCAATTGCTCACCATCATGTGTGATTTTGTATCCATGTGACAGGATTGTGCAAAGGGCTTATAGTTCACTGGTTCAGTAGATGAGTCAGTAGTGAACAGCTACATAGGGAAAACAAACTTCTACGTATAAACAGGAGTCCATGCCTGTTATTATGTGATGAAAAGGATAATAGAGGTCATGAAGGGGGCTCCCTAATCCCATTCCCAGTAAATTGTTTTGTTTTTTTTTTCAAATCCCAGCTCAAATCCCACAATCCCCGCCTGTGTTGCTCAAATTGAAATCCCATTTCCCATTTTTTCTATTGTTTTTTGTTTCATGAATCCCAGTCCCCGTGCACAATTAGCAATTGACGTCAGTTTTTTTATGCGTCTGTCCTGTTATTGATCATGAATTTCGTGCATAACATTGTCAAAGTAGCGGATACCACGAGAATGCCATAATTCTATAAATTGTTATTCTAAATTGTTAAATAAAATTTTCAGCTTTGCTCTTTTTGGCTCGTTTACCAGTATTCATTTTTGTTTAATTTCAGCGACGATGTCTGATGTCGCAGTTCAAGTGAATTTAAGGACACCAGAGGCGATGATGAACCAGTTCAAGCGGTGTTGGCACTGCCTCCATAACGGAGAAGACTGAAAGTGAAGTGTGCAATACTGGAAACGTTGAACAGAACAGAATGTCACAACAAAGAACTTATAATTATTCTCTGGAATCAAGAAACTTTAACACTCCCCGTACAACAGGGGACGGTAACATTGCTGTGCGTTTAGCATCTCCGTCTCTTAATTCTCCGCATGTTAGATCGGAGAACGATTTTATAATCTACGGCAGACAGACTATGTGTTGAAAGGGTTTTACGTGATAAAGTAAAGGTGCTATATGAAGCATGTGCGTGTAAATTAATTGGATCACGCATGATCACGGGTATTGCCAAAGCTAGGTACGCTACCGAAGATATCTTCAGCGCGAAATGCAACATGTGGGCTGCAATGATAAGATTTAGACTGGATATTAAGGAGGCAAGGGGACAAACCAAGTTATATTTTTATAGTATGATGAAGAGATGAGCTGGTGGCCTTTTTCTAATTGTGAATCACGTATGAGCCGCAAAGGGGCTAAAACGAGTTGCGAAGGGCTTGCTTTGACAGCGATAACAGCTTTTTCGCTTTAGTAGCAGGAGGAAGAGAGAAAGAAAACTTTTGAGACAGGGGTTATGATGATTGAGAAAGGTGAAAAAAGGAAGTAAAGGACTGAAAGAAAGAAAGAACTTAAAAGGAAAGAGAGGAAGAAAAAAAAACAAACAAACAAACAAAGAAAAAGAAGATAAATGAAAAAAAGATATATAGTGCCGAATTAGCTTGTATGAGAAATAAGTATACCTCCAGTTATACAATCATGCTTGTTTGCCGTTCTCATACATTTAATTATTTTCTCCAAGGAGAATATATATCTTTTCACTTACAGGCTTTTCGATCAAGTTATTTATTCTCGTAACCTGTCTACTTGAATTAATTATCAGATGGTAAAGGGAACGTTGAAAATTGATCAAAAATTAGCATTAAATTTTCCTTACTGTTTTCAACTACACTGTGTCATTTTTATTGAGTGAATTAAACGCTCCCGTCATAACCTTTACGCATAGGAGAAGCTTTGCGATATTTGCCTCTTCAGCATAAGCGATGCAGTTTCAGATGGAGCTACAAAAAAGTAAGTTCTGAATGTTAAAAGCTCATAGCACAATATTTTAATTGTCGCAAGGAATTTGAGCCCGATGAATTGAATACTTTTTGTGCGACGCAAATTTTACAAAGAATGTGTAAGCTCATTGGCCTTCTTGCCACCCACCAATTTTAAAGCGTTTGAAAGCCAATTTCTCCTGGAATATTACACCCAAAGAGCCGAAAATTTTAAAAGTTATTAAGTTTCACAGGCTCTGTTTAAAAAAATGTTTGTAGTCCAGTGACGGATCCAGACCTTGAGCTAAGAGGGTCCCAGTTTTGATTTACTTGCCCTGCTGGCTTTTCTCCCTTCGGTTATTTCTTCTCTTTTTACCCAAAATAAGGGGGCCTCCCCTAGATCCGCCACTGTAGTCAATTCGTGTCAAGCGGGATGACCTCTCTGCGAAAAAAGTCGTACTGAAGTGAACGAGGAAAAAGTAAATAATGGCGTCAGCAATGATTTTCCCAGTGATTGACACGTGGTGGATGAATGGTTAGTACGCTGGACTCTGGATCGAGCGGTCCTGGGCTCAAGCCCTGGCCAGGGACATTGTGTTGTGTTCTTGACCGAGACACTTTACTCTCACAGTGCCTCTCTCCACATATTTTTTTGCGGGGTGGACTAATGTAGCATTCCAACTAGGAAGTTGGGGAGTGTGAGTAGAAAACATAACAGTCCTTTCTGTAATGGTGCAGAAAGCGATATTAGTTCCGGAGGTATGCACCACTACCTGATGAAGACTTAACCCTACTTTACTAACTCATACATCCTCGTTCACATTAGCTTCTGGAAAAATTGTCCACGGAATAAAAATGTGAAGTAAAGGGTCGCCTCGAAGCTCTTCGAAACGCCTCACAGGATCTGGACCGGTTGAGAAAATGATATACAAACAATAGTAACAATGAACCCTAACCCTAAAACAATAGAGCTTCGTGCCAACAAGATCCAATGAAATTAGAAGTTGTAGAGAGCTTCATGACAACAGTGAGAATGTAATCTACTGGTGTTTTGGCAGCGAATAAAATTGTACGAAATCAAAACACGAAGAAGAGGAGGAAGAGAAAAAAAAAGCGTGGAATTGAAAACCGTGATTTAATGACGCGTACCCACAATGCTTTGCCAGGGGACTCTGCATGTTTGTCGGCCGCCGTCGAATCATTGCCTTGTTCGAGTTGACGCTCGCTTGTCTCTGTGCTTCCTCAGTTGACCTTCTCCTCCAGAACTGGGCTTTTCACTTTCCCTTTTAACCTGCGGCTTAGCTATTGAAATTAAAGTTATTATGTGCCGAGAAACTAATGAATGATGAAGTGGATTACGCGGCGCTTTTAATTTCAATTTCGTGTGTTGGGGTGCGGCACCAAACGATAAATGGATTATAGTTTAAAGTCCATCACTGTTCCAAAAGGAAATTGAGTCATAAACAATTTTGTTATTTTGTTCCTGATTATCGGTTTCTTGTTTTCTTCATAACATCCTGACCGCCTGGGCCTGACCGCAAACATAACAAGCAACAAACCCTAATTGTTACGAATACTTTTTTCAAAGAAGAAAACTGAGCTAGCAAAAAAACATGTCTTTGGGGTGGAAAAAAATCGGTCAGTTTTCTCTCTTGAAAAATCAGAATTACGCTTACGAAACCTTTTCAAATATTTATATTTATATTTCATAAATTAAATCACAACACATTCAAAATTCAAATTTTATTGCGATCAGAAGGCGAAATCCGACCGCTAGCTCACTTTTAAAGTCATTCTTTTCGTTAAAAATAGTCATCTTATTCTGAATATATCTACAGTTTATTTTTCTCACAAAATAATCGGAAAACATAGTCTGTTGTTAGATTTGTTTTGCGCATTTTGCGTTGTAAGGTATGTCGCTTGTAATCAGAATAAATGTTTAATAAGCTGCTAAGGTTGTTGTTTTTTTCGCGTCCCTCTTTTCTAGCAACCTGTTGCGGGTTTTTTCTTGTATAAAACGTAAATATCCACCGTCACTTTTCCTTTGCGATAAAAATACCAACGTTTCGTCAAGAGCCACTTGAACCACTACCGTGTTGATATCAATTTTTATCAGCCAAGATAAACGATAATCGACTAGCGCGTTGATAAAAACATTGTTCGAATTCAATCAAATCAAACATTTCTGCAATATTTTCAACATGGCTATCTTTACATGTTTTAGCGGTTTCGGAGAGAAGGGCTCAGCCCGAAAGAAGAGTAGCAAGAAAGAAAAGCTTCCTTTTGCGCTCAAATTTTCTCACGGAGTTGGTCATATATACAACGATCTCACAGCTAATGCATGGTTTAGCTACTTAATAATATTTCTGACTAAAGTCGCAGGACTGTCTAATGCTCACGCCGGGTTAGTGATACTGATTGGTCAGATTACAGACGTGACGTGCACGCCCTTCAGTGGCTTCTTAAACGACCGTACGGTGAACAGATATGGTCGACGTAAGACTTGGCATTTACTGGGCACACTTTGCAGTACAGTTGCGTTCCCGCTTCTCTTCAGCCGTTGCATTGGGTGCAGCCACAGCAGCGAGGTGGTAAAGTTGACGTATTATTCCCTGTGCGGATGCATTCTGCAGTTTGGCTGGGGATGTGTGCAAGTCAGCCATTTGTCCCTAATACCAGAAATTTCCAAATCGGCAAGTGAGAGGGTCGAATTGAATGCCATTAGGTAAGTGTTTTCATCAGTGTAAAGGTCTTAGAAAACGGCATTGTGATCAACGTACAATTTCTCCTTCACATTGCATTGTATTGTCAAGTAAATAGGTTATGAGAATAAAGAAACAATCAGCTGTTTCGATGAACCATAAAATTAAAGTAATGTCTGCAGTAGCAAAGGGAAATTTGTGTCTTGGAATCCAAAGTTGTCCACCTATGGGAAAAGAAATCGCTGTGAAGAATATCAATTGGGCTGAAGCAATCAATGGATGAAGAAAACAAGATCCAACTGTATTTCAAAGTCGGGATACCTGGCAAAGTTTTTTGTTAAACTGCAATGTTTTGTTTTCCTGTCATTGTACAGTATATAATTTGAGAACAACAATTTTAGCAGCTGTTTTGGTTTCTTCAGTTAGAAACTAGCGAGACCGTTGGAAAATCAAAATATTAGTCGCTAACCTTAAACGCCCGCACACCACTAAGACTGTGACTCGACCCTCTTATTAGAAAAGGGGGTAAGTTTAAAATAAAATTGTGGTGCTGCGTCAGTGGGAGTATTACAAGATAATTTGGGTTTATCAACTGAGTTGATAATGTGAATTGGCCATCGCAAAGAGATTCAAAAGCTGACGTTTCGAGCGTTAGCCCTTCATCGGAGCGAATTATTAGAACACGAATGCAGAGCTTGACAACCCGGCGTGTCATAGCTTTTACACTTACTGAAAAAGGCCACCAGGAAGATGATGACAAAAAAATGATAGAAACACACTGTCAAGTGGCACTGATATTGCGATCTTGAGTTGAATCATATATGATAAGGTCCATATCAAGTCAATTCCTTGCCCTGTGGGGAGGGGAGGGGAGGGAGGGGGCGTACTCAGCATAATTTTATATGGGGAGGCTCCCCAAGAGGTCCAAGTTCTTGCCCTTTTATAGTCCATTTTCATATACTTTACTGACCCATGAGAATATCTGCAGGAATTTTCTACCCAAAAGATGGTCTCCAAGATAACGACTACCTCCAAAAGCCTCTTAATCGATAATTTTAAATCCCAGAAAAGGCCGGCCTTCATTTTTGTTCTCTTCATCACTAATATGCATACCAATGAAATACCAGGTGAGTATTCGGACGAGTGGAAACATAATATCTTCGGCACCAGAAACTTTCGAAGGGAAATTTGGTATCTCCGTGAGGCCATGAAGTGTCCTCTCTGGCGAGATATTCAATGAAAGGTCTTATTAAACCACTAAAAAAATGACAGTATTTTTTACCCTTTCTTCCACTTGAACACGAAAAACATAGCGGCCTTTTATACACCAACTACGTACAGCCTACAGCATTTTGGACGAAGCCTGTCTGTACAGTTCATGTATAGCGAGTACCCACCGGGGCTCCGTGGTAGTTCTAAGAATAGCTCTAAGTTCTGACAACAGCGTTTTCTCACAGGCGACTAAAAGCGCGATCTGGTCTTCGTTTAGGGTAAACCTATCCAGGGATTATTTTCGTAAAATGTCATTATCAAGACAATTTTACTGTACCTTTAAAGTTTAGAGTTTTAAAAATTCCACCAAGCCATATCTCAAACAGTCTCAATTAGCTAGAGTTCGTTTCGATAAGGAAACAAAGAGCTTAGGAGCTACTTTAAAGTTTCATACTACACTATTAACTGATTTAAAATTTTCAACGCCTGGAGACTGACATTTTTTTGGCCGGAATTAAAATTGCAAGTAGCTGTATGATAGATCAGTAACGCATAAACATAAACCATCCTGGAGTGATGACATGTCGCGAATTCCCAAAAGACACTGAGCTCATCATTTGCGGATAAACCCCAAAACGCAGTTGATTTGGTATTTTGCTGACAGAATAAGCATGTGTAAATTAATTAACTTAAAGAAAAGAAACTGTTGCGTGAAATTGTACCCATACTAAAAAAACATTCAGCAGCGAGTGAAGAGCGCGGACTTGCTGTGGTTGTGATTGCTAAACTGATCAATTCTGATTGGCTCTTCAAAAGTTACCTGGGGTACGTTTTTCTGTTTTTCTTGTGAAAAGAAAGTCATGCAAACATGTACTCCAGTGAAATACCGGAACTCGCTCGCCATTTTGGTCTCTTATGATGGGTGCAATTCTTTTATTTTGTGATGGCCTCACCAAGAGAAAAGCATCCAAAAAAGTCAGTCTTTCTCTATCTCAACGTTCTTGCTATTCTGTTGGCCACATTTTGAACGATTTGGCAGGCAACGCATGGTTCAGTTACCTCCTTGTCTTTCTCACGAAAATAGCTGGTCTTCCAAACGCTCACGCTGGATATGTTCTGTTAATCAGTCAAGTTTTCGAGGGAATTTGTACGCCTGTAGCTGGAATACTTTGTGATAAGACAGTCTGTAAATACGGACGGCGAAAGTCATGGCATCTACTCGGAACGGCTTGCGTTACAATTTCGTTTCCGTTCATTTTCAATCGATGTCTTGGCTGCACCGATAGCAGCAGTACTGTGAAATTCTTTTATTACACTGGATTTTCTATGGTATTCGGGTTTGGCTGGGGAAGCACACAAATTGGGCATTTGTCACTTATTCCTGAAATCAGCAAACGAGAAAGTGAACGAGTTGAGCTGAACGCGTTAAGGTGAGTAACAAGGTTATTCCGAACTATATTGCTTCTCAGAACGTTCTCCTAAAAGCCCAGTACTCTGAAATAGCAGAAATAGCCTTGGGGTAGACAAGAGAACTCAATGGTGGGAGATCCGTGGTTAC
>JAHPZR010047399.1:27500-30000 GCA_019787425.1 Platygyra sinensis | reverse complement strand
CACGCTTTGAAATTTATACCTCCATAACTTCCTGGAACACAGAATTAGCGCGAATAGGCCATTTCCGAGTTCTCTTGTGCCTCTGTTTCAAAACGAGTCTAAGTGCGAAATCTTTCATATGACTGAAATGAATTCTGCTTGCAGTTTCATTTTCATGCAAATCAAAGCCATTTTAGTAAGAATGGTTCCCCACTTGGACTCGCTTTGAAACAAAGGCGCAAGGGAATTAACTCGGAAATCGTCTATACATAAGTTATTAACGTAATTATCGTCAGAGCAAGTAAAATGTACCTTTTCAATACGGAAAAGTGTTGTTTTTTGTCACTGACATGTATGTTTTAGCCAGACGTTTCGGCTAACTCTTAAGCCTTCATCAGTTGAAAAAACGCTTGAGTTAGCCAAAACACCTTGCTACAATATACAAGCCATTCACAAAAAGCAACACTTTTATCGACTATATCATCTCCTGACTACAATTATCAGTTACTCAATTTTTAAATTTATATTTCCTGAATCGGAATAGAAGTCGAGAATGATTTCTCCGTGAATTCCTTTCCTTGCAGCGTTTTGCAACTTAAAGAAAAGAGAACAGGTTAATTTCTCCATGTTTCTTTCAAGTTTTATATAGAAACACTTCTGAAAGCTTTGGGAAACTCGTAAAAACTATGGAAAGGTTTGCCTGCGCCTCAGGTCTCCCACGGCATTTACTGACTCCATAGCCACGGAAAGTGTGTCCCGATTGATTAAGCTACTTGCGTCAAAAACTCACTAACTTGACTTCGCTTCATAGTGCACTGATGCATGGTAAACTGGTAAAGATGACAGTCAATATACCAGATAGAAAAGTTTCGGAAAATAATCATTATTCATAAAGCGGCTGACCAAGCAAAGAGAAACTAAAAACTTAGTAATATCATTTTTAAACTGTTTAAGATATACGTTTTATTCTAAATTAGCTCTTCTCAAAGTTGACTGTCAACCTTCTCCTTTGGGACGCCGCTTGCCCTCTCAAGTCACGACTTCTGTTTGTGAGAAATCGCAGACGCCATCTTCCCGTAGCGACGAACTGACGTCTTCAGCTGTGTCGTCTATTGAATCCACGCTGGAAAAAAACGAAACAGAAAATGTGATAAAGCACGAAATTATCTGTAGAAACGCAGCAAATGGTCCCCCAAGAACCTGGAAAGACTGGCTCAAAGACCCAGCATTTTACAAGGTTTTTTAATAATAGTTTTTACATTTTCACCAAGTCAGAAAGTGTTTCTTTTTATAGTTTGTAAAATCATTATAAAGTTCGTTCGATATATATTTGAACCGCTTTGTAAGGAGCTGCGGCCCTCCCTCTCCCCGAATCTTTTTTATTTCACTCTGTGAACATAAGGACTTAGATCATATTCTCCTGTCTGTAATTGGTCCTAAAACCAGGCTAGCCCCACCTGCTCAAAAAGCCACGTGCAAAATGTAGCAACTACCACTTGAATGTACTCTGAGATACGTGTGTTTCATGAGAATTCTGGTTGGTTTTACTATTCCAGAGAGCTCTACCGCAGGGTACAGTATTTCTGTTGTTCTGCTCAGTTTGACCCAAACTAAATTACACTAGTAAAATAATCTCTTTACCAGATCTCTTGGAGAGGAAGCCGAGAACTGGGAACGAGATTATCGGTAAACGTATGAATGCGGGTGCCATAAAGGTTGCAGATTGCTTGAGCTTTGAAACGATTACTCCACATTTATCATCTTACTGAAAGAATTAAAAACGTGCGCGCGTAAATTGAACTGCAGTGCCACTTAGAAATCAATTATAAATCGTTATTTGTCTGCTTGCAGCCAAACACAATGAAATAATTTCCTCAGGCATATAATACAATGCAAAAAAGATGTTATAATTCTGCAGTAGTTAATCTGCATTCAGCGTTATGTAAAATACGATGTGAATTGATATCAGTTGAATTGTGTTTCTTATTTGCAGACTGGCTTAATTTACACTTGTAGCCGACTTGTAGTAAATGTGTCTCAGTCATATCTACCTCTTTATCTAACGGAAACACTCAAGTTTGAAAAGGTTAGTGAGTTAGTGACTGCACAAGTATATATTATTGTAATTGTAACGAAATTTCAAAGCTATATTCGAGGGGCATACTGACATTAACAACTGAAAATTGCCTGATCTAAGGACATGTTTGGGTTTGTGGGCTTAGCTTGACCTTCACGAGCCCTAGCCTAAATTACAAGACTCTCAGGACGTTCACAAACTGTCCCTTAACCCTATAAAACATTCATTTCTCAAAATCTCCAAGTTAGCAAAATTCAACTTCAAAACAGTGCTTAATTTGATTAATGTTTGTATAACCGCAGTTTGTATATTATTTCTGTTAAAGCTGAAATGGTCGAAGAATAAAAGTTTTTACATTTCAATTATAACCGATCGATATAACAGAGATTTTTTTCTTTTTAGGAAGCAATTGCCTATTTTCCTCTTGTGGTATTAATTAGTGGT
>JAHPZR010047399.1:12500-17500 GCA_019787425.1 Platygyra sinensis | reverse complement strand
GAACACCAATTTTTCAATCAATACAACGGCCCCAAACCTGACCTCTACCGTCGCTACATTGACGACTGTGTCGGCGCAACTTCCTCCACCAGAGAGGAACTCAATCAATTTATAACTGCTTCAAAATTACTTCAAAATGATCCCGATACTGGTAGAATCTTTTCGCAACCGCCATTAATTTCATTTAAACGCGACAAAAACATAGGTAACTTTTTAGTCAGAAGTTCTTTCCAAACGAGTGAACAACCCGGTACGCGCACGGTGCAAAACATGTCCTTTCATTTGTAACGTTGAGAAATTGTCGGGGCCCAAGCGATCTATTAAAATCACTGATCATTTTACCTGTACCTCAGCCAATGTCATCTACTGTATAACTTGCACTCTCTGCAAAAAGTTATATATCGGCGAAACAGGTAGACGACTAGGCGACCGATTCCGAGAACATCTTCGCGACGTTGAGAAAGACGACAAAAACGCATCTAAACCGGTCGCTAGACACTTTAATCTGCCGAATCATTCGAAGCAACATATGGCGGTCTGTGGCCTCTCCCTACATCAAGGAGGCACAGAAAGCCGCAAAACTCTAGAACAAAAATTTATTTTTCCAATCGGCACTGTTAATCCTCACGGTATCAACGAACGCTTTTCATTCAACTAACTTATTCTGTTGTTTTTTCACGTTGCCAGGCACCAACCAATAGCGTAGCTCCATATTTCTCTATATAAACCACACACAACCCACAATTCCTCGATTCGCTCCGACGAAGGGCTAGCGCTCGAAACGTCAGCTTTCGAATCTCTTTACGGTGGCTAATTCACATTATCAACTCAGTTGATAAAACCAAATTATCCTGTAATACTCCCACCGACGCAGCACCATAGTTTCTTTAGAAACTTACCCCTCTATTCATTGGTCACGAGCGTGCCACGTCATTTTCAAGCGCGCGCACGGAGCCGAAAACTCAACAAAATATAGAGCTGATGACCTTTACGTTAACTTTGTGCGCGAATATTTTTGTTGGATGCTCGGTGACCCCCAATTTTTTTTCGGCAGATCACTTCCTTTTCTGATTCTTTCCATTATACTAAAAAACAAAAAAAATCTGTACGTGGGAAGTTTTAATTATTTCTCATATACTATTCAAATAGGGTCGAATTGGTACGTGTATACAGGTGTGCGTAAGTTAAAAGTCGTATTTTTTAAGGCTAATTTTAGCTGATTTAATGACATATGTAGCAAAGATCAATCAAATAGGCCTATATATGCTGTGTTAAACACACATAACTTAGATATGATTCTTCAAATTAACTTTATGCCGATAGTAATGAATCTGGGCAAAATCGCCTCGAATGACTGGAAATCCTAGAAATGCAATGGTCTGTGATACGCCTTATCTTCAAAACGAGTTCGGTGACCCCCGATTTTCTTTACGTTTTTAATCTAAACTTATCATTTTCTACCTGCAGACAAAGTTTAAAAAAAATCTGTGCCTGGGAAGTTTTTGGGCGCGAACGTCCTTAAATAGCAAAACGAAGCCATAAAATGAACGCTTGAAATAAAAACTGTATACGGAGCTAAAACCAACAAATTTCACCAACCTTACTGCCAAGCCTTTGTTTAACGCTTTAACTGTCCCACTGGCGAAGACACCACTAATTAATACCACAAGAGGAAAATAGGCAATTGCTTCCTAAAAAGAAAAAAATCTCTGTTATATCGATCGGTTATAATTGAAATGTAAAAACTTTTATTCTTCGACCATTTCAGCTTTAACAGAAATAATATACAAACTGCGGTTATACAAACATTAATCAAATTAAGCACTGTTTTGAAGTTGAATTTTGCTAACTTGGAGATTTTGAGAAATGAATGTTTTATAGGGTTAAGGGACAGTTTGTGAACGTCCTGAGAGTCTTGTAATTTAGGCTAGGGCTCGTGAAGGTCAAGCTAAGCCCACAAACCCAAACATGTCCTTAGATCAGGCAATTTTCAGTTGTTAATGTCAGTATGCCCCTCGAATATAGCTTTGAAATTTCGTTACAATTACAATAATATATACTTGTGCAGTCACTAACTCACTAACCTTTTCAAACTTGAGTGTTTCCGTTAGATAAAGAGGTAGATATGACTGAGACACATTTACTACAAGTCGGCTACAAGTGTAAATTAAGCCAGTCTGCAAATAAGAAACACAATTCAACTGATATCAATTCACATCGTATTTTACATAACGCTGAATGCAGATTAACTACTGCAGAATTATAACATCTTTTTTGCATTGTATTATATGCCTGAGGAAATTATTTCATTGTGTTTGGCTGCAAGCAGACAAATAACGATTTATAATTGATTTCTAAGTGGCACTGCAGTTCAATTTACGCGCGCACGTTTTTAATTCTTTCAGTAAGATGATAAATGTGGAGTAATCGTTTCAAAGCTCAAGCAATCTGCAACCTTTATGGCACCCGCATTCATACGTTTACCGATAATCTCGTTCCCAGTTCTCGGCTTCCTCTCCAAGAGATCTGGTAAAGAGATTATTTTACTAGTGTAATTTAGTTTGGGTCAAACTGAGCAGAACAACAGAAATACTGTACCCTGCGGTAGAGCTCTCTGGAATAGTAAAACCAACCAGAATTCTCATGAAACACACGTATCTCAGAGTACATTCAAGTGGTAGTTGCTACATTTTGCACGTGGCTTTTTGAGCAGGTGGGGCTAGCCTGGTTTTAGGACCAATTACAGACAGGAGAATATGATCTAAGTCCTTATGTTCACAGAGTGAAATAAAAAAGATTCGGGGAGAGGGAGGGCCGCAGCTCCTTACAAAGCGGTTCAAATATATATCGAACGAACTTTATAATGATTTTACAAACTATAAAAAGAAACACTTTCTGACTTGGTGAAAATGTAAAAACTATTATTAAAAAACCTTGTAAAATGCTGGGTCTTTGAGCCAGTCTTTCCAGGTTCTTGGGGGACCATTTGCTGCGTTTCTACAGATAATTTCGTGCTTTATCACATTTTCTGTTTCGTTTTTTTCCAGCGTGGATTCAATAGACGACACAGCTGAAGACGTCAGTTCGTCGCTACGGGAAGATGGCGTCTGCGATTTCTCACAAACAGAAGTCGTGACTTGAGAGGGCAAGCGGCGTCCCAAAGGAGAAGGTTGACAGTCAACTTTGAGAAGAGCTAATTTAGAATAAAACGTATATCTTAAACAGTTTAAAAATGATATTACTAAGTTTTTAGTTTCTCTTTGCTTGGTCAGCCGCTTTATGAATAATGATTATTTTCCGAAACTTTTCTATCTGGTATATTGACTGTCATCTTTACCAGTTTACCATGCATCAGTGCACTATGAAGCGAAGTCAAGTTAGTGAGTTTTTGACGCAAGTAGCTTAATCAATCGGGACACACTTTCCGTGGCTATGGAGTCAGTAAATGCCGTGGGAGACCTGAGGCGCAGGCAAACCTTTCCATAGTTTTTACGAGTTTCCCAAAGCTTTCAGAAGTGTTTCTATATAAAACTTGAAAGAAACATGGAGAAATTAACCTGTTCTCTTTTCTTTAAGTTGCAAAACGCTGCAAGGAAAGGAATTCACGGAGAAATCATTCTCGACTTCTATTCCGATTCAGGAAATATAAATTTAAAAATTGAGTAACTGATAATTGTAGTCAGGAGATGATATAGTCGATAAAAGTGTTGCTTTTTGTGAATGGCTTGTATATTGTAGCAAGGTGTTTTGGCTAACTCAAGCGTTTTTTCAACTGATGAAGGCTTAAGAGTTAGCCGAAACGTCTGGCTAAAACATACATGTCAGTGACAAAAAACAACACTTTTCCGTATTGAAAAGGTACATTTTACTTGCTCTGACGATAATTACGTTAATAACTTATGTATAGACGATTTCCGAGTTAATTCCCTTGCGCCTTTGTTTCAAAGCGAGTCCAAGTGGGGAACCATTCTTACTAAAATGGCTTTGATTTGCATGAAAATGAAACTGCAAGCAGAATTCATTTCAGTCATATGAAAGATTTCGCACTTAGACTCGTTTTGAAACAGAGGCACAAGAGAACTCGGAAATGGCCTATTCGCGCTAATTCTGTGTTCCAGGAAGTTATGGAGGTATAAATTTCAAAGCGTGCAATCTCACGAGGTGTTTTCTAATTCTGTGTTGTTTTAGCCCTCTGCAGGTAAAAAGGTTAAGGAGAGACTTGTTGGAGGCTCGGCGAATGGACCAACCAAGGACACAATTCTCGGTAACTCGCAACTTATCACAGCATCACCTTTGCCCATAATCCTGATCTGAAGTGAACAGAAAACCGCCCAGTTTAGCATTAAAAGCTTTCACCTTTTCTTTCACTCTTTCCTTTTCCAAGTTTCTTGTGTTTTCCGCTTTCGTGTTGCCATTTTAGCAACGCTTCTGACGGAGGCTCTTTCGTTCCCACGTGGAAAATGATATTAAACAATGTACCAGTTCCCACAACGATAAAACCAAGATACTAAGGGTGCAAAATAGAAATAAATGTCATTAACTGTTTCATTTTTGTTTAACTTTAAATAGCTTACGAGCAGGCTCAGCTTTGAGTCACACGCGACTAAATTAAATACCAAATTGACTGTCTTCCATAAGAAAAACCCAGAATATAATGTCACTGAGATATTTTTCGTGAGACTGGATTTCTTAAATAATTATAGTCTGTAAGCTATGCGAAGTTTGACGAAAGGATACAGTAGTCACGCACTTCTTCGGAACCTCTAATTTTATTTGCTCCCGGACTCATCCACCTCTATTGTTTTCAGGACTAGGGCCATTGTTTCGGTTGCTTATTCTATTGTTTTCTCGGCCAATCCTGTTAAACGTTACGAGAGGTACGTGGCGCCTCAAAGGATATGCTGTCTCATTTAATAAGACTGTGTTGGTGCGCCAGAAATCAGGAAATCCACTGATTATTAATCGGCAATTTTTTTGGGCACTTGGGCTAAGACAGGAGG
>JAHPZR010047399.1:0-7500 GCA_019787425.1 Platygyra sinensis | reverse complement strand
ACAGTTTCTTTTCTTTAAGTTAATTAATTTACACATGCTTATTCTGTCAGCAAAATACCAAATCAACTGCGTTTTGGGGTTTATCCGCAAATGATGAGCTCAGTGTCTTTTGGGAATTCGCGACATGTCATCACTCCAGGATGGTTTATGTTTATGCGTTACTGATCTATCATACAGCTACTTGCAATTTTAATTCCGGCCAAAAAAATGTCAGTCTCCAGGCGTTGAAAATTTTAAATCAGTTAATAGTGTAGTATGAAACTTTAAAGTAGCTCCTAAGCTCTTTGTTTCCTTATCGAAACGAACTCTAGCTAATTGAGACTGTTTGAGATATGGCTTGGTGGAATTTTTAAAACTCTAAACTTTAAAGGTACAGTAAAATTGTCTTGATAATGACATTTTACGAAAATAATCCCTGGATAGGTTTACCCTAAACGAAGACCAGATCGCGCTTTTAGTCGCCTGTGAGAAAACGCTGTTGTCAGAACTTAGAGCTATTCTTAGAACTACCACGGAGCCCCGGTGGGTACTCGCTATACATGAACTGTACAGACAGGCTTCGTCCAAAATGCTGTAGGCTGTACGTAGTTGGTGTATAAAAGGCCGCTATGTTTTTCGTGTTCAAGTGGAAGAAAGGGTAAAAAATACTGTCATTTTTTTAGTGGTTTAATAAGACCTTTCATTGAATATCTCGCCAGAGAGGACACTTCATGGCCTCACGGAGATACCAAATTTCCCTTCGAAAGTTTCTGGTGCCGAAGATATTATGTTTCCACTCGTCCGAATACTCACCTGGTATTTCATTGGTATGCATATTAGTGATGAAGAGAACAAAAATGAAGGCCGGCCTTTTCTGGGATTTAAAATTATCGATTAAGAGGCTTTTGGAGGTAGTCGTTATCTTGGAGACCATCTTTTGGGTAGAAAATTCCTGCAGATATTCTCATGGGTCAGTAAAGTATATGAAAATGGACTATAAAAGGGCAAGAACTTGGACCTCTTGGGGAGCCTCCCCATATAAAATTATGCTGAGTACGCCCCCTCCCTCCCCTCCCCTCCCCACAGGGCAAGGAATTGACTTGATATGGACCTTATCATATATGATTCAACTCAAGATCGCAATATCAGTGCCACTTGACAGTGTGTTTCTATCATTTTTTTGTCATCATCTTCCTGGTGGCCTTTTTCAGTAAGTGTAAAAGCTATGACACGCCGGGTTGTCAAGCTCTGCATTCGTGTTCTAATAATTCGCTCCGATGAAGGGCTAACGCTCGAAACGTCAGCTTTTGAATCTCTTTGCGATGGCCAATTCACATTATCAACTCAGTTGATAAACCCAAATTATCTTGTAATACTCCCACTGACGCAGCACCACAATTTTATTTTAAACTTACCCCCTTTTCTAATAAGAGGGTCGAGTCACAGTCTTAGTGGTGTGCGGGCGTTTAAGGTTAGCGACTAATATTTTGATTTTCCAACGGTCTCGCTAGTTTCTAACTGAAGAAACCAAAACAGCTGCTAAAATTGTTGTTCTCAAATTATATACTGTACAATGACAGGAAAACAAAACATTGCAGTTTAACAAAAAACTTTGCCAGGTATCCCGACTTTGAAATACAGTTGGATCTTGTTTTCTTCATCCATTGATTGCTTCAGCCCAATTGATATTCTTCACAGCGATTTCTTTTCCCATAGGTGGACAACTTTGGATTCCAAGACACAAATTTCCCTTTGCTACTGCAGACATTACTTTAATTTTATGGTTCATCGAAACAGCTGATTGTTTCTTTATTCTCATAACCTATTTACTTGACAATACAATGCAATGTGAAGGAGAAATTGTACGTTGATCACAATGCCGTTTTCTAAGACCTTTACACTGATGAAAACACTTACCTAATGGCATTCAATTCGACCCTCTCACTTGCCGATTTGGAAATTTCTGGTATTAGGGACAAATGGCTGACTTGCACACATCCCCAGCCAAACTGCAGAATGCATCCGCACAGGGAATAATACGTCAACTTTACCACCTCGCTGCTGTGGCTGCACCCAATGCAACGGCTGAAGAGAAGCGGGAACGCAACTGTACTGCAAAGTGTGCCCAGTAAATGCCAAGTCTTACGTCGACCATATCTGTTCACCGTACGGTCGTTTAAGAAGCCACTGAAGGGCGTGCACGTCACGTCTGTAATCTGACCAATCAGTATCACTAACCCGGCGTGAGCATTAGACAGTCCTGCGACTTTAGTCAGAAATATTATTAAGTAGCTAAACCATGCATTAGCTGTGAGATCGTTGTATATATGACCAACTCCGTGAGAAAATTTGAGCGCAAAAGGAAGCTTTTCTTTCTTGCTACTCTTCTTTCGGGCTGAGCCCTTCTCTCCGAAACCGCTAAAACATGTAAAGATAGCCATGTTGAAAATATTGCAGAAATGTTTGATTTGATTGAATTCGAACAATGTTTTTATCAACGCGCTAGTCGATTATCGTTTATCTTGGCTGATAAAAATTGATATCAACACGGTAGTGGTTCAAGTGGCTCTTGACGAAACGTTGGTATTTTTATCGCAAAGGAAAAGTGACGGTGGATATTTACGTTTTATACAAGAAAAAACCCGCAACAGGTTGCTAGAAAAGAGGGACGCGAAAAAAACAACAACCTTAGCAGCTTATTAAACATTTATTCTGATTACAAGCGACATACCTTACAACGCAAAATGCGCAAAACAAATCTAACAACAGACTATGTTTTCCGATTATTTTGTGAGAAAAATAAACTGTAGATATATTCAGAATAAGATGACTATTTTTAACGAAAAGAATGACTTTAAAAGTGAGCTAGCGGTCGGATTTCGCCTTCTGATCGCAATAAAATTTGAATTTTGAATGTGTTGTGATTTAATTTATGAAATATAAATATAAATATTTGAAAAGGTTTCGTAAGCGTAATTCTGATTTTTCAAGAGAGAAAACTGACCGATTTTTTTCCACCCCAAAGACATGTTTTTTTGCTAGCTCAGTTTTCTTCTTTGAAAAAAGTATTCGTAACAATTAGGGTTTGTTGCTTGTTATGTTTGCGGTCAGGCCCAGGCGGTCAGGATGTTATGAAGAAAACAAGAAACCGATAATCAGGAACAAAATAACAAAATTGTTTATGACTCAATTTCCTTTTGGAACAGTGATGGACTTTAAACTATAATCCATTTATCGTTTGGTGCCGCACCCCAACACACGAAATTGAAATTAAAAGCGCCGCGTAATCCACTTCATCATTCATTAGTTTCTCGGCACATAATAACTTTAATTTCAATAGCTAAGCCGCAGGTTAAAAGGGAAAGTGAAAAGCCCAGTTCTGGAGGAGAAGGTCAACTGAGGAAGCACAGAGACAAGCGAGCGTCAACTCGAACAAGGCAATGATTCGACGGCGGCCGACAAACATGCAGAGTCCCCTGGCAAAGCATTGTGGGTACGCGTCATTAAATCACGGTTTTCAATTCCACGCTTTTTTTTTCTCTTCCTCCTCTTCTTCGTGTTTTGATTTCGTACAATTTTATTCGCTGCCAAAACACCAGTAGATTACATTCTCACTGTTGTCATGAAGCTCTCTACAACTTCTAATTTCATTGGATCTTGTTGGCACGAAGCTCTATTGTTTTAGGGTTAGGGTTCATTGTTACTATTGTTTGTATATCATTTTCTCAACCGGTCCAGATCCTGTGAGGCGTTTCGAAGAGCTTCGAGGCGACCCTTTACTTCACATTTTTATTCCGTGGACAATTTTTCCAGAAGCTAATGTGAACGAGGATGTATGAGTTAGTAAAGTAGGGTTAAGTCTTCATCAGGTAGTGGTGCATACCTCCGGAACTAATATCGCTTTCTGCACCATTACAGAAAGGACTGTTATGTTTTCTACTCACACTCCCCAACTTCCTAGTTGGAATGCTACATTAGTCCACCCCGCAAAAAAATATGTGGAGAGAGGCACTGTGAGAGTAAAGTGTCTCGGTCAAGAACACAACACAATGTCCCTGGCCAGGGCTTGAGCCCAGGACCGCTCGATCCAGAGTCCAGCGTACTAACCATTCATCCACCACGTGTCAATCACTGGGAAAATCATTGCTGACGCCATTATTTACTTTTTCCTCGTTCACTTCAGTACGACTTTTTTCGCAGAGAGGTCATCCCGCTTGACACGAATTGACTACAGTGGCGGATCTAGGGGAGGCCCCCTTATTTTGGGTAAAAAGAGAAGAAATAACCGAAGGGAGAAAAGCCAGCAGGGCAAGTAAATCAAAACTGGGACCCTCTTAGCTCAAGGTCTGGATCCGTCACTGGACTACAAACATTTTTTTAAACAGAGCCTGTGAAACTTAATAACTTTTAAAATTTTCGGCTCTTTGGGTGTAATATTCCAGGAGAAATTGGCTTTCAAACGCTTTAAAATTGGTGGGTGGCAAGAAGGCCAATGAGCTTACACATTCTTTGTAAAATTTGCGTCGCACAAAAAGTATTCAATTCATCGGGCTCAAATTCCTTGCGACAATTAAAATATTGTGCTATGAGCTTTTAACATTCAGAACTTACTTTTTTGTAGCTCCATCTGAAACTGCATCGCTTATGCTGAAGAGGCAAATATCGCAAAGCTTCTCCTATGCGTAAAGGTTATGACGGGAGCGTTTAATTCACTCAATAAAAATGACACAGTGTAGTTGAAAACAGTAAGGAAAATTTAATGCTAATTTTTGATCAATTTTCAACGTTCCCTTTACCATCTGATAATTAATTCAAGTAGACAGGTTACGAGAATAAATAACTTGATCGAAAAGCCTGTAAGTGAAAAGATATATATTCTCCTTGGAGAAAATAATTAAATGTATGAGAACGGCAAACAAGCATGATTGTATAACTGGAGGTATACTTATTTCTCATACAAGCTAATTCGGCACTATATATCTTTTTTTTCATTTATCTTCTTTTTCTTTGTTTGTTTGTTTGTTTTTTTTTCTTCCTCTCTTTCCTTTTAAGTTCTTTCTTTCTTTCAGTCCTTTACTTCCTTTTTTCACCTTTCTCAATCATCATAACCCCTGTCTCAAAAGTTTTCTTTCTCTCTTCCTCCTGCTACTAAAGCGAAAAAGCTGTTATCGCTGTCAAAGCAAGCCCTTCGCAACTCGTTTTAGCCCCTTTGCGGCTCATACGTGATTCACAATTAGAAAAAGGCCACCAGCTCATCTCTTCATCATACTATAAAAATATAACTTGGTTTGTCCCCTTGCTCCTTAATATCCAGTCTAAATCTTATCATTGCAGCCCACATGTTGCATTTCGCGCTGAGATATCTTCGGTAGCGTACCTAGCTTTGGCAATACCCGTGATCATGCGTGATCCAATTAATTTACACGCACATGCTTCATATAGCACCTTACTTTATCACGTAAACCCCTTTTCAACACATAGTCTGTCTGCCGTAGATTATAAAATCGTTCTCCGATCTAACATCGGAGAATTAAGAGACGGAGATGCTAAACGCACAGCAATGTTACCGTCCCCTGCTGTACGGGGAGTGTTAAAGTTTCTTGATTCCAGAGAATAATTATAAGTTCTTTGTTGTGACATTCTGTTCTGTTCAACGTTTCCAGTATTGCACACTTCACTTTCAGTCTTCTCCGTTATGGAGGCAGTGCCAACACCGCTTGAACTGGTTTCATCATCGCCTCTGTGTCATTTAAATTCACTTGAACTGCGACATCAGACATCGCCGCTGAAATTAAACAAAATGAATACTGTAAACGAGCCAAAAATGACCAAAGCTGAAAATTTTATTTAACAATTTAGAACAACAATTTATAGAGTTATGGCATTCTCGTGTATCCGCTACTTTCACAATGTTATGACGAAATTCATGATCAATAACAGGACAGACGCATAAAAAAACGGACGTCAATTTGCTAATTGTGCACTGGGACTGGGATTCATGAAACAAAAACAATAGAAAAATGGGAATGGGATTTCAATTTGAGCAACACAGGCTGGGATTGTGGGATTTGAGCTGGGATTTGAAAAAAAAAAACAATTTACTGGGAAATGGGATTAGGAGCCCCCCTTCATGACCCTCTATTATCCTTTTATCATCATAATAACAGGATCATGGACTCCTGTTTATACGTAGAAGTTTGCTTTTCCCTACTGTAGCTGTTCACTACTGACTCATCTACTGAACCAGTGAACTATAAGCCCTTTGCACAATCCTGTCACATGATACAAAATCACACATGATGGTGAGCAAATTGCACAGTGGAACTTCCAAACAACGCATGCTCACCAGCATGTTTGACTTGGTAGGACCAGGTCGTGCAAAGGACCCATTGTGTTATTTTACGATCTGGTTCCAGGCGCGGATCCAGGGGAGGTGAAATGGGTGAATTTTCACCCCCCTTTTTCTGAGCCCCCTTCTTTCTTTCTTTTTTTTTTTTTTCTTATCCCTCAAGTATTGAAATAATATTTTGATTTCTCTGACATTATTGCAAAAATTCACCCCCCATTTCAAAATCCTGGATCCGCCCTTGGGTTCAACCGTATCACTCTATTCCGCTTCGACGGGCGAGAAGTTGTCACATTAACGTTCGTCATAAAGGCACTCCTCATAATAATTATTCCAGGTAAATGCAGAGTTCTCACCAAAGGCAAGAAAAAATGTCAGCATTCTAAGGCTCATCAAGGGTAATCCACATTAAACAAAATCATTCTCTTCTTTACCCAGTACGAGTTGCCACAGTCATCACTCAAAAGCGTTGGTCATAGAAACAAAGCACTCGTATAAGATATCACACCTGGCCGCCAAAAACTACGAAGACGTCAATTTAATAGCTACACATTGTCTCTATAAGAAATTGTTGTATGACTGGCGAATTATTACTGGTTTTCACTGCGACATAAGCACAGGTACAGGCAAAAGCACAACGGACGCCCACAGCAAGAGCATAAGTACGTAGGCATACGCAGAATGGATAATTTCGTTATTTGTTCGGTGCTGTACCTCCGCGATACAGTAAAACAAGATGGCGGACGATGTGCTTATACTTACGCTTATGATTACAGCAGCGCGTTCTCACTTGACATAATTAAGCATAACAAAAAGGATTGAGAATTTTTGTTCTGCTTGTCTTTACGCGTCCTCATTACCTTGTGCTTGTGCTCTGTGCGTCATCACCGTTACCTTTATGCTTATGTTTGTGCTCATGTAGTACAAACCAGGCCTAATGGAGTATCCTTACCTCTTCTTTTACATACGAAAATCGATTCAAAGAAACCATGACGCAGAAAAGCGCTAGAAAAGCGACCACGCCTGGTACGAGGCTTTGCACGTGAACGTGTATACTCATCGCACGTGACACATTCCACACTGTAAAAAAAATGATCAACCTTTGAGCTTCAAGATTGATAAATGTTTGTTCTACTAAGGTATTTTATATTTATGTCTTGTCAGTTGCTTGTACG
>JAHPZR010047397.1:10000-32500 GCA_019787425.1 Platygyra sinensis | reverse complement strand
CCAATCAGAGCGCGAGCATTGACTTTGTTATCAAGAAATTTTTAACTTTATTTTCTATTTAGTGATCTTGCTTTTATCCACGTGAACGCAGCGAGCGAGCTGGCAATGTTGATTCCCGAGACAAAAAGGGGAGACAACTCGCAATTGAGCTATGAAAACTCGATAGTCCACTGCAGTCGTTTGCTTTGATGTTATATTGAGCTTTTCATACACAGCTTGGCCCGGGGGGGGGGGGGGGGGGAAGAACTTCCTTATTAGAGGCTAATGGGAATGTGCCGCTGGATGAGATCGCATTTTCACGACTGGATTGACTATCATGGGGTCCCATTTTCAATAGAGTTACTAGAATGGGGTCGCACATTTCAGTCTGATTTGTGGGGTAACACAGTTTTTCATATTTACGGCTAGCAAACGTACCAGAATTTTTGCTCTGTGGATGAAAATGTACTGTCTTTTATTCAATATAAGGCACATACTTAAATAGAAAGCGACTAAATTGGGATCGCGAAAATTACATATTTGTCCGACCAAAAGTGACTAAGATGGATTCTATAATTGATCACAGAATAGACACAGGGGCACAGGGGCAGGGGTTCTGAGAGGCCAGCGGCACATACCCAGCAAAAATTAACCCATGTACCTCCTCCGGGCTGCTTGGCAGCCGTTACAACCCAAATAACGGCTGCTTTAGAGATTAGGCTTGTTATGGATTCCTCTAACTGTAAGTGGTCCCTTGGAATTACAGTTTTAGCGTGACTGCGAGGTGTAACTTCCTTGGCAAAACCATGCAGAAAAACCGTAAAATGCATTGGGCAGAAGAATCCGAAAAACCGCCATCATTGTTGAAAAAAACCGAAAACCAAAGACTAAATTGGAGAAAACCCGCAAACCGCACTAAGCGCCAAATCCGAAAAACCGCGATTTTAAGAGCGAAATTAAAACCGAGAAACTGAACCAAAAATTGGCCAAATCCGCAAAACCGAAAATTCGAACGTCCCCCTTCTGACTGAGACTGTTAACCCAATAGGAACGTTTTGGTTACGTAATTCATGCATGTAGTGTATAAGCGCTCAACAAAACATTGTACACGATCGCGACCTTCCAGGACCTCCTCAGCTCCAACATAAATCGTGGCATTTTTGTTTGCTCCTTCAGTTGATGTTTGCTTGGTCTCTGGGTCTCGGTTAAAGTGATCAGTCTTCAATAACCGGGTTACTAAACTTAAAACCCAGCACGTTTAATAAGATGTCTGCCATGAGGCTCCCATAATGTGCTTAGTTGGCTTGTGCCAATCTCTTTAAAAATTCTCTCCACGCACGGTTTGTAATGGTTCGTACAGGTAACCGGAATCCATATGGATGGCGGGTTAAAGATATCTCCAGTTATCGTAGAGCCAGTCTACCATGAGCTATTACCAAAATGTTTCTTCTACGCTGCTTTCAGTTGAAGTTTGCGGTTTGGAAATCTCTCCGCTCTTGGAAATCTACACCTTCCTGGCCACGTTCTATTTGTTGGAGATATTAAGAATTCTTTATATAAGTCCTTCTCCGCCTGCTTGAGCTCATTCACCATCTCACTCCAGTTGTGGGCGGAAAGAGGAACTCAAACGAAATACGGGAAATACTCACTGTGAAAGCTCAAGTACCAGCGGGAACGTCTTCAACGAAACATCAAAAAATAGTCAGTGTGAAACCATTATCTTATACTGGGGAAAGTATTATCCTATTGCTTAACATTGTAAAGAGAAAGTTGATTTTGCTATGGGTGCAACGTAACCTCGTTGACGAAGAATCTCAAATAAACCATCAAATTTATTAAAGAGTGACAGGGTATTGACGTGTTTGCATTGCCTTTGACAGGGGATCAACCACGTCAAAGGCAAGGTTTAACATGTCCACATCCTGCGGCTCTTGTTTAAACTTCTTTCAAACCTGCTAGCTTCCATACCAATGTTAACTTTTTTAATCAAAACTGTCGTTTAACTTGATCGGAAGGATGGAAGAGAAAACGCTGATAATGGGGAATTCAGATTTTAAGATCATGTTCTTTAATATCAGTTAATTATGGCTCAGACAAAACATGCCTATAGTTACATTGATGTAACACGTTTCTGAAGTATGGCCGGGATCTGCACTATTGCTATACACTTGATTTATTCTCTAGCTTGCAAAAGAAAGAGAAACACAACCGCCAAAAACAAGGCCGAAGGAAAAAAAAATTGTTTAAAAAGAGCAAATAAAAACTGAAACATTCAAATCATCTTTCGAAAAGATACGATGCGGAGGTGACATGATGGATTTTCGGCTCAGAATTAGCATTGTAAAACATCCTGGAAATAACAAAGACAAAATAAATTTTCGAAGTTGGGAAACGGAGACGATTTGAGGAAGACTTATCTCAAACAGCGTTTTTCTCAACATTTTTCTAAGCCCGGACAAGTAGCTTAGCGACCCAAAAGTTTACTTTCCGACAATTGTTAAATTTGTCAAAGAGAAAGTGATTTTTGTAGACGAACAGTTTCTGAAATAGGAGGGGATAGATGGCAGTTTTGAATTTGAATATCCGGGTTAGTTTCCACAACTTTAAATTACCTTGAAGGTAATTTCCTTCCACCTAGCTTTTATATCAGTGTTGCTTGGCGCAAGTCGGTTGGATTCGCACATTGTGCTCTTAACAGCTAATATATCATATTTTATTGTTGGTAAACGACTTGTCGATAGACTTGGAAGAAATCAATTATCGCTTGGTTTTAGGGAAGGCGAGGAAGAGGAAGGAAGACTGGACCCGATAGAGAGGCGGACATCCCTGAAGCCAGTTACTTAATGTTATAGACTGAATTGCGTTTTGTGTTACTTGACCAAAATTAAACGAGCTGTAAGAAATATTTTAGCCAAGTAACTTATTTCAATTGAAGGCTTAATTTCATCTTCTGCCTCTGAAGAATGATCTCATTTGTTCAAGTTCAACGCGGGTAGCCCTGGAAACCAGGTTGATAACTTCTGAGTGTTCAAGTTTTTTTGTTTGTTCTATGAATCAACGGTCTGAGCGAAACTAGATGCTTCGCGCCCGCAATCGCGCTCCGCGCTAGTGTATCGCGTTTCGCTTTCTGTCCTGCTAACCAGCCGGTTCTGTAGGCGATATAAATTTGAATTTCTCTCAGCTACATGAAAGCAGCTGTTTAGTTTAAGAGTTCAGGTTACTTTGCGCTGCGATTGTAAATCTTTTTTAATTAATTTTTTTAATTAAGTATTTTACAAATACAGGCGTTACTTACAATATTAAGTTACTACTTCATACAATACTATCGCTACTTACACTACTAACGCTTGTTACAATACTAGAATTACTTACAATACTTACAACACTTGTATCTCTTACACCAAAATAAGGAAAATAAAAAAGTAGGCGTGGCACATCCCCTGAGACAAAGATATTTCGCACAGCTTATGCACATAGTGTTCCCCATTTTGCTCTGAATTTCCTCAGTGTGTTATTTTTAAAAGCAATTGCTTTGTTCACCAAGTAATGTTTTCATTAAGTAAAAGGTTGAAACTTTCAAAACTGGGACTGAGAGATTTTATTTAACCACGAAAGCCGGAAAGATGTGATATTTTGCAATAATAACATAATGATTGAGGGCTTGAAAAATATTTTATTCAGGCTGATAGATGTATCCCTCATTGAAAACTGCTCCCGAATCTCAGGTACACTTTTTCAAATTAAATTTTCTAGCTAAAGTTAAACTCAGGGCTCGCCGGCTTAAACGATTAGTCATTAAACCATTGCAAGGCCTCGAAGTTGTCTTTTAACAGGCTAACTGTAAGATTGGTTTGAATTTCCCGTGATCGATTGACTGGCTTGTACCCCAGTACGTTCATTACGTGCTCGCACTGCTGCTCAATGACAGCGATGGTTCCAGGGTTAACTTTCCAGCGCCATCTTTCCGCTCCCTCTTGTGAATCTTGTCTCCACCGTGCGGCTTTTCGTTCGCTTTTTGTTTCAGGCAAATGGGACGCTAGGTACAGCCAGTTTGACAAACTCTCATCCATTGGAAGCCCAGCAAACCTTAACAAACTTGGCAAAGTTTTCAATGGATTCGCTGCTAAATCTTCGTAACGCAGTAACATAAATCGCGATTTCTCCAGAGATCCCAAGGATTGGACGATTTTCAAATTGGCTTCTGTCAAACCGCAAATCCTCTGGCTAAACTGCTGTGTTCCGTTCAAAGCGGTTCTATCTTCGTCTTCATAAAATCGGACAGCTTTTGAAGAAGGGATAATGCCTCTCGGATCACGAACTAAGAAAAGGAATTTACAATCAAATTGATCCGAAGTTTCGCAGATAGATAACAACTGCTTTAAACTTTGTTCAGGCATTCTTGATATCAACACTTTAACAACCGTTATGCTGTACTTGTTCTTACACTCTTCTTCGATCGTTTGCTGATCGAGAGGAGGACAGCTCTCCAAAGTCCATCTTGGATCGGTTGTGTTGTAACGGCAAAACGGGGGGGAAAGCAACGCAAGACTCTTCATTGGGTTGTAGTTTTCTGGGTACTTTTTTCGATAATATGATTGTAAGTCGTCCACGTGCGCGGCTGATACAAAATCACACTGAAAAACACCTTGCATCCATCGAAAGGCGGTTTCTTGGTAATGTCGGTTGAACGGTGCCTGGGTGCTGACGATTCGCTCTACTGTTTGGTAAGGTTCGAACAGATAAAACACCGATGGGTGATTGTTGAAAATATTACCAAGAAAAGTTGATCCTGACCGCCCATGCGCCACGATAATCAGGTTAAGTCGCTTCTTGTTAGCCCCGCCTGTAGGCAACTGCCGTTCTTTTTCTCCATGAAACTTTGGAGCCTTTACTTCCAGCTCTTGTTTAAACTTGAACGCATCTTGACCCCGTTGGATTATTCTGGGGCGCTGGTTCATTACCACATTTGAGACTAAAACCCCGATCGATAGAAGAATGGAACTCAACACTATCACACGAAATCCAAGCCAACACAACCGCTTTCTACCCAAACGACTCAGTAAAGACATGTTTGCTAAGACCGTAAATCCTACAGCAGATGGAAAGCACACATGCACCACGAAACCAAATATTCATGAACTAATTGTACTTTTACTCGTTGCACAAGGTCAGAGGGAAAGCGGAAAATCTAAAATAACAGATTCTTGATGGGAAGTTACGGAATCCATGTCAACATAAATGAGTTTTTTCTAGTCAAACAGTAACTGTTTGTTCTGACGTACATATTCATCAGTACTAATCCAGAGGCGAATAAAAATCGAAGAAAAACTGTCATGGAAATCAAATGTTGTCGGAAAACAAAAATGAACGTCAGAAGGTCAATCAAATTATTCAAAGAAATTCCCTAAGCCTTGTTGGTAACATAAAGGAGGAATTCTCTATTAGAACTGAACCACGTTGTTACTTCATTGAAAGCTCTCACCGAAGCAATATTAAAATGCCGAAAATGGGCCATTATGTTAACCGAGTGCCGAGTTGTGATAAAGTATTTATTACTATGGAGAATTAACACTTTGACTCAATTTATACAAAGTACTCTTTTTGTTTTAAGCCAGTAATCAGTACACGTTATTTTGCTCAAATCCCAAGTCTAAATTCACGGGTTTCCATCTCTAAAACATTTAAGAATCTCAGAAACCAGGTAACTCCAAGTGAGATTAAAATTTAAAAAAGAAAGAGGTTTCAATAAGTGTGATTTTAATGTGATTGGTTTTTCTTAGAGGCCTTTATCATTTTTAATTCACACCAACTACTTACATCATCATTGGATAAGTTCTTTATACTACTTACATGCAATGGTTTTAACAGAACAGTCTTATTCAGTCGGACCACTGCACAATACGGGCTCAAGACCTGAACAATCTGAAACAATTCCGCGATCTAAAAATACAGATGACGTCGCGGTCAAACTGATTCTTACATGTTTAGATTTCTTCCTAACACTACTTGCAGCACGTGATCAACGTGAGGGAACCAATGAAATTGCCGTATTGTCCACAGTAGCTGCCAAAACAACCAATAGAACTGCTTCCAAATTTAGCCGAGTCTACAAACTGGGAATGGGACGAGTAGAGATACAGAGACTTGAGGTGTCCTTCGTGGCGTTTAAAACCTTTAGGGCAGCGGCCGTTTGCCAAAATGCAGAATTTTCCTTTGGGCCATTCTGTGGAAACAAAATAAAAATATTAAAAAAGTAAGTTTTTGAATCCAGAGCCCTCCATTTTTTGCCATGCGTGCAAAGTGAAGAGGTTTGGGATTACGTTTGTTTCAAATATCAATTGAAAGCCTCTCAGTTTAACACACACGGGTCACCAAATTGACGAATCAGGGACATGTTGTAGTGACAGTTTCCTCGTGTGACAAGCCGTTTTTGCGAAAAAAGTTTGTGCTGCGGGGATAAAATTTCCGCAACAAGTTTCAAGTTGCATGAAATTTAAATGGTTGGAAACGTTGCAACATGTAACAGCGGAAAACTGCCCTCGATTTTAAAAGTCGCAACTAAAGCACTTCTCTTGCAAACTGTCTTCGCCACAACGTATTTTTTTACCCCTTTATCTCCTTGTTTGGCACCAGGTTACGTACAATCCCTGCAAAACGCGCCAAATGCCTAGGCTTACACACGCAGGGACTTGAATTGTCCCCGCTTCACAACCTTCACGTCTCCGCAACATAGCCGCAAAAGTGTAATAGCTTTACCTTCCTTGCTTGATTCAGCAGCTTCCGAGACGTAGTTTACAGACGCGTGCAATAGCTTCATCTGTTCTTGCAACTTTTCAATTTTATCCATGATTTTTTTCTCCACGTTCTCTATTTTCTCCTCGTTTTCGTCTGCGTCCTCTTCTAGATTTTTCATCTCATTTTCAAACCTGATCGATGTTTGTGACCACACCGCGGCCAGTTCGTTAACATGGTTGATAGTTTTATTGAGCTTCTTCGTCACGTTATATATCAGCTTTGATTGATTAGCAATCTTATCAAACACTCGTTTGAACTCCTTTTCATTGCTAGTGCCTTTAACAACGCTGGAAACTTGAGTGCTGAGATTTTCGATGATCTCTGACTGCGCTTTCACCAGATTTGTTACACTTTCAACATTATTTGAAAGAGCATTCAACTGAGGGAGATAAAGAGAAATGTTTCAGTTTGGAAATATTAGCTGCACGGTCGAGAAGGAAGAGATTTGCTTACAACGTTATTTATTATTCTTAACTGGAAGCACAAATGCCATCCCTTCTCCTACATCTTCAAAGGATAGATTTTTTAATTAAGAAATAGAAAACATGTACCGTGTTTCTATCGAGTTATACAAACACGAGTGGAAGTTTGGGAGAACGAGAAATGCTGTGAAAACACGAGCCGCAGGCGAGTGTTTCCACAGCTTTTTCGAGTTCTCCCAAACTTTCACGAGTGTTTGTATAACTCGATAGAAACACGAAGTACATGTTTTCTATTTCTTTTAGAAAACACCACGACGAGAAAAAGGAAAACAACTTGTTAGCTTTGGATATCAAAATGTAAATTCTCTTTGCTCGCGCCATCACTACGTCAACAAGCGCGCGCTAGTTTTGTGTCTCCATCGAGTTATACAAACACGATTGTAACCAATCAGCGCGCGTGCTTTCTTAGGACTGTTTTCTAACAGTTTACATTAATTATGTTTGAAGTTATTATAACTACAACAACATATATGTACTTAAAATACTGCAACATGTACAATGTAAAGGTTGGTAATCATATCACCAATTCTCATGACCTTTATGTTATTGGGAGAAATTATCTGTTGATTACCCGTAGGCCCTTAACATCAGCTGATCCTCAATGTTACCCGAGAAACCTTTAAACCGAAGACAATTGCATTACAAGGGACAAACTTCTATCGCAACATGAACTAATTAAAACATCGAACTTCATTTTGTCAGGAGCAATGGGCTTCTGATTCTGTAACATGTTGTATCCAAACTCTTGCCGCACCTACTGGGCGTTATGCTTCCTTTGAGTACGAAAAACCCAACACACAACTTTGTGGTGAATTAAAGATCTCTAGACCTCTAACTTTTAGAGCTTGGGTCCATTGTTACTGCAGTTTGGATATCGTTTTCTCAGCCAGCCCCTGTGAGGCCGTTCCCAAGCGCTTCGTGGCGACCCGCACTCAAACCCACCTCCGAACTTCGTTCCCAGGGTCTCTCATCTTAGCGCCCATGGAGCTCACTCCGGGGGCAAACCGGGGGTAAGATGAGAGACCCTGGGAAAGAGTCTGGTGAAATTAACCCGTTCAGTTGCATTTTCTACGTTTCAAACTGAAAACACCGATACCAGGCTCGCTGAGGTTAAAAAAATATATGAACTGAAGTTGGAAACGAAAATCACATGAAATGCTTCTGTTACAGAGCTGCAACTTTGAACATTTTACGAACTGTAATTTTGTGATTTAACAAAACGAATTTTTTACAGATAGGGCTTATAATGAGCCAATTAAAAAAGAACCTATAAAATTGCAATTACTAGTAATAAGAAAGCTTTGTTCTGTGGGCGTATCTATAAGAGCTCGTGCAATCGCATACCTGTCAGTCTTCAAACAGTATTCGACGCATTACACGCTTGGAGAAATCCTCGATTGTTCGACAACCTGACACGTGCTTGTGCATTCAGGAAATTACGACTTCTGGTCGTCTCTAGGGCACTGAAGGCATCGACAGTCTAAAACAACTATGGAATACTTTCAAAAAGTCAAGCTCCTAGTTTTAGCCCTTTTTGTCTTGAAGACATCAGGACGAAGTCCACTTGACAAAGGTAACAAAAAGCAAGTGATTTTGTACCATCCAAAACCACGCCAATCAGGTAAGATAAAGTGACACTGTAATTCTGTAACGAAGTAACATTGTTGGATTAACTCGTGGAGGAAGTGAAATGGTATCCGAGGTTAACCTGACTGGCTGTCTGTATGTCGGCGAATTTTCCGTCGCGAATTACAACCACGGTGACTTGGTGTAACTCGGTGAAAAGAAGGTTGTTCTCCGATCAAGGAATCAATTTTTTAGCCGTTTTATTATCGTCTAGTTACACTAAAAATTTCATCTAACGTTCTTACTGTTACGTTTTTACTGCAAGTACCTACACCAGAGACAAATGTTGTCGTCTCCTTAGTTGGCTTGGTTATTTTGAATTTCAATTATTTTGGCAGAAAGCATTTCGTTCAAAAGTCTCACACTAACCCTGGGTATAAAACAAAGGCCCAGCGTGTCGTAAATAATTGAATAAACTTAACACTTGAACTGTTTCAATATAAATGCTGAAATTGCAACCTGCTCGGCTCCATTGTTTTTAAACAGCTATTGTTCTCTACGGTAACGAAGGAAGTGGTCAAAGCGAGGCTGACAAGGAAATGGTGAGTTTGTAAGATCTAATGAAGCCCCCGGTAAAAAGCGGTGAGTGTGTACTGTCTAATGGTGCTTCCGGTAACTGAACAATTGAAATAATACAGTCGAAACTCTATAACAAGGACACTAAAGGGCAAGAACTGAGTGTTTTATGGAGATGTTCGTATTAATGGGGAAGAGAGTAAACAGATTCGGGTTTTTATAGATCAAAGTGGTCCGTTAATATAGAGGTGTTCGAATTATGAAAGTGTCCGATCCCTCAGTTTATGAGAGTAGTGTAGGGGTGTTTGGTTTTTGGGCAAGCCAGACACTTGACTCTCCCAGTATAGTTTCTCTCCACCCAGGGCCGGATTGTTCAAAGCCTAATTAAGCTAACCCAGGGTTAGCGAGAATTTTGATTTCAGTTTTGTAATTTTTTGGTGAGGTGTTCTTTTGTATTGTCTGCCCTACAGTTTTAAGCTGTAGTAATCTCCAATTACAGCAAAAGTTAGAGGTGAAAAACATTTTTAAACAGGAAAAAATAATACTGCAGTTAACGTTTAATCCTGGGTTAACGTTAACCGGCTTTCGAACAACCCGGCCCAGGAGTGTAAATTATGGGACTAACGATCGAGTTTTTGGGACAATCTGACCACACAGCCTCAAAGTAAACTTGGAACAGACTAGCGTTCAATATTTCCAGGCATAGAGCGCCTTTAAATTTTTAGTTCCTAAGATTGGCAACAACTTTCACTTTTTCAAGTGTACTCCCATTACATTAGCCGCTCGACACTTTGCTCGATTCAATTCAATTGCCCAAACTTGTTGCAATAAAACTGAAATGCCCAAAACTACTGAAGCATAACGCCCAGTAGGTGCTGCAAGAGTTTGGATACAACATGTTACAGAATCAGAAGCCCATTGCTCCTGACAAAATGAAGTTCGATGTTTTTAATTAGTTCCTGTTGCGATAGAAGTTGTTCCTTGTAATGCAATTGTCTTCGGTTTTAAGGTTTCTCGGGTAACATTGAGGATCAGCTGATGTTAAGGGCCTACGGGTAATCAACAGATAATTTCTCCCAATAACATAAAAGGTCATGAGAATTGGTGATATGATTACCAACCTTTACATTGTACATGTTGCAGAATTTAAAGTACATATATGTTGTTGTAGTTGTTATACAAACTTCAAACAATAATTAATGGAAACTGTTAAAAAATATATCCTTTGAAGATGTAGGAGAAGGGATGGCATTTGTGCTTCCAGTTAAGAATAATAAATAACGTTGTAAGCAAATCTCTTCCTTCTCGACCGTGCAGCTAATATTTCCAAACTGAAACATTTCTCTTTATCTCCTCAGCTGAATGCTCTTTCAAATAATGTTGAAAGTGTAACAAATCTGGTGAAAGCGCAGTCAGAGATCATCGAAAATCTCAGCACTCAAGTTTCCAGCGTTGTTAAAGGCACTAGCAATGAAAAGGAGTTCAAACGAGTGTTTGATAAGATTGCTAATCAATCAAAGCTGATATATAACGTGACGAAGAAGCTCAATAAAACTATCAACCATGTTAACGAACTGGCCGCGGTGTGGTCACAAACATCGATCAGGTTTGAAAATGAGATGAAAAATCTAGAAGAGGATGCAGACGAAAACGAGGAGAAAATAGAGAACGTGGAGAAAAAAATCATGGATAAAATTGAAAAGTTGCAAGAACAGATGAAGCTATTGCACGCGTCTGTAAACTACGTCTCGGAAGCTGCTGAATCAAGCAAGGAAGGTAAAGCTATTACACTTTTGCGGCTATGTTGCGGAGACGTGAACGTTGTGAAGCGGGGACAATTCAAGTCCCTGCGTGTGTAAGCCTAGGCATTTGGCGCGTTTTGCAGGGATTGTACGTAACCTGGTGCCAAACAAGGAGATAAAGGGGTAAAAAAAATACGTTGTGGCGAAGACAGTTTGCAAGAGAAGTGCTTTAGTTGCGACTTTGAAAATCGAGAGCAGTTTTCCGCTGTTACATGTTGCAACGTTTCCAACCATTTAAATTTCATGCAACTTGAAACTTGTTGCGGAAATTTTATCCCCGCAGCACAACTTTTTTCGCAAAAACGGCTTGTCACACGAGGAAACTGTCACTACAACATGTCCCTGATTCGTCAATTTGGTGACCCGTGTGTGTTAAACTGAGAGGCTTTTAATTGATATTTGAAACAAACGTAATCCCAAACCTCTTCACTTTGCACGCATGGCAAAAAATGGAGGGCTCTGGGTTCAAAAACTTACTTTTTTAATATTTTTATTTTGTTTCTACAGAATGGCCCAAAGGAAAATTCTGCATTTTGGCAAACGGCCGCTGCCCTAAAGGTTTTAAACGCCACGAAGGACACCTCAAGTCTCTGTATCTCTACTCGTCCCATTCCCAGTTTGTAGACTCGGCTAAATTTGGAAGCAGTTCTATTGGTTGTTTTGGCAGCTACTGTGGACAATACGGCAATTTCATTGGTTCCCTCACGTTGATCACGTGCTGCAAGTAGTGTTAGGAAGAAATCTAAACATGTAAGAATCAGTTTGACCGCGACGTCATCTGTATTTTTAGATCGCGGAATTGTTTCAGATTGTTCAGGTCTTGAGCCCGTATTGTGCAGTGGTCCGACTGAATAAGACTGTTCTGTTAAAACCATTGCATGTAAGTAGTATAAAGAACTTATCCAATGATGATGTAAGTAGTTGGTGTGAATTAAAAATGATAAAGGCCTCTAAGAAAAACCAATCACATTAAAATCACACTTATTGAAACCTCTTTCTTTTAAACTTTTTCTTTACACTGTCCCATTTAATTTGTTATATCATGTTCATTGTCTTCAGCTATTTTTAGTTCTTCGTACTTTCAAGACTTGAAGAGTGCAATTATATTCTTATCCGGATGTAGCCGGGTCGGTAGTCTGGTAACGATTTACATATAGTGGCTGTCACTACTGTGTTCGACAAAACGAGCAACGAACAACTATTCTTTGAGATCGAATCAGTCTTCTCCAATCCTTTCTATCCTTTTCCCTTGTCATTTATTATTAGCTCTTTAAGGCTTCTTTCGTAGCGGCAAGCTGTTATCTCAGTTGAGACTGAAGTAAAATCTTCGATTGGAAGGTCATCCTGTGCATGTGAAGGATACCGCTTAAGGTATCTTAGCAATCAACAAATGTTCGCCAACATGAGTTGAAAAGTTAACTTTCTGAGCGGATTGTGAATCTCGTGTATACGGAAAGCTGCGCTATGGTGTTGGAAAGTACATGTAACGAATGAAAAAGAAGTGAGTAGCGCTGGTTGATTCCGAAAGGGAGTTCAGATTATGATTTGCTGAAACATAATATTCAGCGACTTAAGCCAAAATTAGGGTTGCTTCTCCAACATAGATGAACAACAGTTGTTCTCTTGGGGTTACATCACTGACACTAAGCATTTTCCAAACGCCACGTTTCAGTTTTCTTTTCTTTCGATATTTTAATCTCACTTGGAGTTACCTGGTTTCTGAGATTCTTAAATGTTTTAGAGATGGAAACCCGTGAATTTAGACTTGGGATTTGAGCAAAATAACGTGTACTGATTACTGGCTTAAAACAAAAAGAGTACTTTGTATAAATTGAGTCAAAGTGTTAATTCTCCATAGTAATAAATACTTTATCACAACTCGGCACTCGGTTAACATAATGGCCCATTTTTGGCATTTTAATATTGCTTCGGTGAGAGCTTTCAATGAAGTAACAACGTGGTTCAGTTCTAATAGAGAATTCCTCCTTTATGTTACCAACAAGGCTTAGGGAATTTCTTTGAATAATTTGATTGACCTTCTGACGTTCATTTTTGTTTTCCGACAACATTTGATTTCCATGACAGTTTTTCTTCGATTTTTATTCGCCTCTGGATTAGTACTGATGAATATGTACGTCAGAACAAACAGTTACTGTTTGACTAGAAAAAACTCATTTATGTTGACATGGATTCCGTAACTTCCCATCAAGAATCTGTTATTTTAGATTTTCCGCTTTCCCTCTGACCTTGTGCAACGAGTAAAAGTACAATTAGTTCATGAATATTTGGTTTCGTGGTGCATGTGTGCTTTCATCTGCTGTAGGATTTACGGTCTTAGCAAACATGTCTTTACTGAGTCGTTTGGGTAGAAAGCGGTTGTGTTGGCTTGGATTTCGTGTGATAGTGTTGAGTTCCATTCTTCTATCGATCGGGGTTTTAGTCTCAAATGTGGTAATGAACCAGCGCCCCAGAATAATCCAACGGGGTCAAGATGCGTTCAAGTTTAAACAAGAGCTGGAAGTAAAGGCTCCAAAGTTTCATGGAGAAAAAGAACGGCAGTTGCCTACAGGCGGGGCTAACAAGAAGCGACTTAACCTGATTATCGTGGCGCATGGGCGGTCAGGATCAACTTTTCTTGGTAATATTTTCAACAATCACCCATCGGTGTTTTATCTGTTCGAACCTTACCAAACAGTAGAGCGAATCGTCAGCACCCAGGCACCGTTCAACCGACATTACCAAGAAACCGCCTTTCGATGGATGCAAGGTGTTTTTCAGTGTGATTTTGTATCAGCCGCGCACGTGGACGACTTACAATCATATTATCGAAAAAAGTACCCAGAAAACTACAACCCAATGAAGAGTCTTGCGTTGCTTTCCCCCCCGTTTTGCCGTTACAACACAACCGATCCAAGATGGACTTTGGAGAGCTGTCCTCCTCTCGATCAGCAAACGATCGAAGAAGAGTGTAAGAACAAGTACAGCATAACGGTTGTTAAAGTGTTGATATCAAGAATGCCTGAACAAAGTTTAAAGCAGTTGTTATCTATCTGCGAAACTTCGGATCAATTTGATTGTAAATTCCTTTTCTTAGTTCGTGATCCGAGAGGCATTATCCCTTCTTCAAAAGCTGTCCGATTTTATGAAGACGAAGATAGAACCGCTTTGAACGGAACACAGCAGTTTAGCCAGAGGATTTGCGGTTTGACAGAAGCCAATTTGAAAATCGTCCAATCCTTGGGATCTCTGGAGAAATCGCGATTTATGTTACTGCGTTACGAAGATTTAGCAGCGAATCCATTGAAAACTTTGCCAAGTTTGTTAAGGTTTGCTGGGCTTCCAATGGATGAGAGTTTGTCAAACTGGCTGTACCTAGCGTCCCATTTGCCTGAAACAAAAAGCGAACGAAAAGCCGCACGGTGGAGACAAGATTCACAAGAGGGAGCGGAAAGATGGCGCTGGAAAGTTAACCCTGGAACCATCGCTGTCATTGAGCAGCAGTGCGAGCACGTAATGAACGTACTGGGGTACAAGCCAGTCAATCGATCACGGGAAATTCAAACCAATCTTACAGTTAGCCTGTTAAAAGACAACTTCGAGGCCTTGCAATGGTTTAATGACTAATCGTTTAAGCCGGCGAGCCCTGAGTTTAACTTTAGCTAGAAAATTTAATTTGAAAAAGTGTACCTGAGATTCGGGAGCAGTTTTCAATGAGGGATACATCTATCAGCCTGAATAAAATATTTTTCAAGCCCTCAATCATTATGTTATTATTGCAAAATATCACATCTTTCCGGCTTTCGTGGTTAAATAAAATCTCTCAGTCCCAGTTTTGAAAGTTTCAACCTTTTACTTAATGAAAACATTACTTGGTGAACAAAGCAATTGCTTTTAAAAATAACACACTGAGGAAATTCAGAGCAAAATGGGGAACACTATGTGCATAAGCTGTGCGAAATATCTTTGTCTCAGGGGATGTGCCACGCCTACTTTTTTATTTTCCTTATTTTGGTGTAAGAGATACAAGTGTTGTAAGTATTGTAAGTAATTCTAGTATTGTAACAAGCGTTAGTAGTGTAAGTAGCGATAGTATTGTATGAAGTAGTAACTTAATATTGTAAGTAACGCCTGTATTTGTAAAATACTTAATTAAAAAAATTAATTAAAAAAGATTTACAATCGCAGCGCAAAGTAACCTGAACTCTTAAACTAAACAGCTGCTTTCATGTAGCTGAGAGAAATTCAAATTTATATCGCCTACAGAACCGGCTGGTTAGCAGGACAGAAAGCGAAACGCGATACACTAGCGCGGAGCGCGATTGCGGGCGCGAAGCATCTAGTTTCGCTCAGACCGTTGATTCATAGAACAAACAAAAAAACTTGAACACTCAGAAGTTATCAACCTGGTTTCCAGGGCTACCCGCGTTGAACTTGAACAAATGAGATCATTCTTCAGAGGCAGAAGATGAAATTAAGCCTTCAATTGAAATAAGTTACTTGGCTAAAATATTTCTTACACCTCGTTTAATTTTGGTCAAGTAACACAAAACGCAATTCAGTCTATAACATTAAGTAACTGGATTCAGGGATGTCCGCCTCTCTATCGGGTCCAGTCTTCCTTCCTCTTCCTCAGCCTTCCCTAAAACCAAGCGATAATTGATTTCTTCCAAGACTATCGACAAGTCGTTTACCAACAATAAAATATGATATATTAGCTGTTAAGAGCACAATGTGCGAATCCAACCGACCTGCGCCAAGCAACACTGATATAAAAGCTAGGTGGAAGGAAATTACCTTCAAGGTAATTTAAAGTTGTGGAAACTAACCCGGATATTCAAATTCAAAACTGCCATCTATCCCCTCCTATTTAATAAACTGTTCGTCTACAAAAATCACTTTCTCTTTGACAAATTTAACAATTGCCGGAAAGTAAACTTTTGGGTCGCTAAGCTACTTGTCCGGGCTTAGAAAAATGTTGAGAAAAACGCTGTTTGAGATAAGTCTTCCTCAAATCGTCTCCGTTTCCCAACTTCGAAAATTTATTTTGTCTTTGTTATTTCCAAGATGTTTTACAACGCTAATTCTGAGCCGAAAATCCATCATGTCACCTCCGCATCGTATCTTTTCGAAAGATGATTTGAATGTTTCAGTTTTTATTTGCTCTTTTTAAACAATTTTTTTTTTCCTTCGGCCTTGTTTTTGGCGGTTGTGTTTCTCTTTCTTTTGCAAGCTAGATAATAAATCAAGTGTATAGCAATAGTGGAGATCCCGGCCATACTTGAGAAACGTGTTACATCAATGTAACTATAGGCATGTTTTGTCTGAGCCATAATTAACTGATATTAAAAAACATGATCTTAAAATCTGAATTCCCCGTTATCAGCGTTTTCTCCTCCAGCCTTCCGATCAAGTTAAACGCCAGTTTTGATTAAAAAAGTTAACATTGGTATGGAAGCAAGCAGGTTTGAAAGAAGTTTAAACAAGAGCCGCAGGATGTGGACATGTTAAACCTTGCCTTTGACGTGGTTGATCCCCTGTCAAAGGCAATGCAAACACGTCGATACCCTGTCAACTCTTTAATAAATTTGATGGTTTATTTGAGATTCTTCGTCAACGAGGTTACGTTGCACCCATAGCAAAATCAACTTTCTCTTTACAATGTTAAGCAATAGGATAATACTTTCCCCAGTATAAGATAATGGTTTCACACTGACTATTTTTTGATGTTTCGTTGAAGACGTTCCCGCTGGTACTTGAGCTTTCACAGTGAGTATTTCCCGTATTTCGTTTGAGTTCCTCTTTCCGCCCACAATTGGAGTGAGATGGTGAATGAGCTCAAGCAGGCGGAGAAGGACTTATATAAAGAATTCTTAATATCTCCAACAAATAGAACGTGGCCAGGAAGGTGTAGATTTCCAAGAGCGGAGAGATTTCCAAACCGCAAACTTCAACTGAAAGCAGCGTAGAAGAAACATTTTGGTAATAGCTCATGGTAGACTGGCTCTACGATAACTGGAGATATCTTTAATCCGCCATCCATATGGATTCCGGTTACCTGTACGAACCATTACAAACCGTGCGTGGAGAGAATTTTTAAAGAGATTGGCACAAGCCAACTAAGCACATTATGGGAGCCTCATGGCAGACATCTTATTAAACGTGCTGGGTTTTAAGTTTAGTAAGCAGGTTATTGAAGACTGATCACTTTAACCGAGACCCAGAGACCAAGCAAACATCAACTGAAGGAGCAAACAAAAATGCCACGATTTATGTTGGAAGGCTGAGGAGGTCCTGGAAGGTCGCGATCGTGTACAATGTTTTGTTGAGCGCTTATACACTATATGCATGAATTACGTAACCAAAACGTTCCTATTGGGTTAATAGTCTTAGTCAGAAGGGGGACGTTCGGATTTTCGGTTTTGCGGATTTGGCCAATTTTTGGTTCAGTTTCTCGGTTTTAATTTCGCTCTTAAAATCGCGGTTTTTCGGATTTGGCGCTTAGTGCGGTTTGCGGGTTTTCTCCAATTTAGTCTTTGGTTTTCGGTTTTTTTCAACAATGATGGCGGTTTTTCGGATTCTTCTGCCCAATGCATTTTACGGTTTTTCTGCATGGTTTTGCCAAGGAAGTTACACCTCGCAGTCACGCTAAAACTGTAATTCCAAGGGACCACTTACAGTTAGAGGAATCCATAACAAGCCTAATCTCTAAAGCAGCCGTTATTTGGGTTGTAACGGCTGCCAAGCAGCCCGGAGGAGGTACATGGGTTAATTTTTGCTGGGTATGTGCCGCTGGCCTCTCAGAACCCCTGCCCCTGTGCCCCTGTGTCTATTCTGTGATCAATTATGGAATCCATCTTAGTCACTTTTGGTCGGACAAATATGTAATTTTCGCGATCCCAATTTAGTCGCTTTCTATTTAAGTATGTACCTTATATTGAATAAAAGACAGTACATTTTCATCCACAGAGCAAAAATTCTGGTACGTTTGCTAGCCGTAAATATGAAAAACTGTGTTACCCCACAAATCAGACTGAAATGTGCGACCCCATTCTAGTAACTCTATTGAAAATGGGACCCCATGATAGTCAATCCAGTCGTGAAAATGCGATCTCATCCAGCGGCACATTCCCATTAGCCTCTAATAAGGAAGTTCTCCCCCCCCCCCCCCCCGGGCCAAGCTGTGTATGAAAAGCTCAATATAACATCAAAGCAAACGACTGCAGTGGACTATCGAGTTTTCATAGCTCAATTGCGAGTTGTCTCCCCTTTTTGTCTCGGGAATCAACATTGCCAGCTCGCTCGCTGCGTTCACGTGGGATCACTAAATAGAAAATAAAGTTAAAAATTTCTTGATAACAAAGTCAATGCTCGCGCTCTGATTGGTCAATCACCTGTCGTTTATTGTGCAAGTAAACCGCTCAGAAATCTAGTGCGGCTTCTGAATTATTATTAAAAATCAATTCTTCTCGTGTTCTTTCAACATCCCGCATGGCTAATCAACCTATAAACTATAGAAACGTGTAGTCCATCCGTTAAACAAAACAGTCATAATAAATTTATCTACCTGTAAATGTGTAATTCGCAAAGGTTACACATGCGCAGCTCGAATCCGTCTATTTTAAGAAGGGAGGAAAACCGGCAAAAAACCATCGAAGTCATGTTGAGATCGACTGTAACAAGGGGCGCACAATTGACGTTAGCGACTGACTCCTTAAGACGTACAGCGTAGAAAATTTCCTGATGGTCAACCCCGTCCAACAGGAGTTAACCTTCGGTGAACTAACAGGAATCAGTGTTTTTTTTCTGCACAAGCCAATTATTGGTATATTATTTATGGTCACATTGACGTTACAGTCTTTTTATTAGTGCGAGAACATTTGTTTGAAACATTTGTTCAATTCATCTCTAAACTGAGCTATGAAACCACTCAGTTGAGAGCAGGTCAATTTGTTGGGCTCATGCGTCCCCGTGAAAAGAATGATTAATAAAAGAAATTTTTAACTTTATCTCTAAACTGCACTTCACAAGAATAAATTTCTTTCATTCGTCAATTCCTTTCATGGTTAAAATATGTTGGTAGAGGACTGCACCGGAATCGCAGAGGTCTATGGGTTTGATTCGTGTTTAAGTCACCTGAGTTTACTCGAGAAAATTGCTTAAATTTCCCAGCAAGTGTGAGGATCATTTCTTCAATTCGTGAAGGTGAATGTCACTTAAAGACGTTGGGTCTTTGAATTGAATCTTCTGAAAGCTAAATCCATCTCCTTCTAAACGAAAGCATGCAGCATCAGTCGTGTCTTGAACCTAAACCGATACTCAAGACACGTGAGGGCGATGAGGGTGGCCAAGAGGGGGGTCAAACTGTGACCAAACAGAAAGTACTCGCTTTTTCACGACCAGAATATTGTAGATTATTTGCTTCAAAAAGACTTTAAAGGAGGGTCACGGGCATCCCATGACCCCCTAGCTAAGCCCTTGTTAACGTGTGATTCAGACGGCTACAATACGAAGAGTGAAATTCACTTAAAGAGCATATAGACTGTTTCGTGAATTTGTGAATGTACGTGAGACGAGATTTGTCTTCTTTGATTTCGTGAAAGCCTCAGGATTTCCCAGATTTGATCAAGTTTTCTTAGGCGTCAGTTCTAGAAATAACCAATGCCTTTGGCGGTAGATGCAGTCGCTATCAAAGTTCTTTTTTCTTATGTTACCGAGTCTAGCGGATAAGCAAGTACCTCACAATCTTTTAAAAAGAAAAAAAATCAACATTTCGATTAATATACCGGGTTAAAGTAAATCCCCCAACACTTGAAGCATTACTCCTGAAACCATGACTAGATAGATATATAAGCCTGGTGGTTTCTTGGGGTCTCCTCGCCACAATTATTGTAATATTCATCCCTTTTTTCCTACATATATATTAACGACTTTACTCTCATTATTGATTATCTTGTAATGTTATTGTGTGGCAAATAAACATTCATTATATAGATACTTTATTTAGACAATAAATCCTTAAGCTGACATTTACTTACAGTATTAATGAGGCTGTGTATTAAAAGTAAAAATCCGCAAAAAAAAACAATAAAGATAAGAACGATGCTATAAATTACAATGATTAAAGTATATGTAGAAAGATAATGATTATAATAGTAACGATAATACCTAATTATATCTAACTTTCAACAATTAGATTTAAATCTGGACACATCTCTCTAATAATTGGTATTGAACGACCTAACGGATGGAAGTATTTAATAGTGACGCTAAGGCTATTATAGAGTTTTGCAGCTGAATAAGTGAACGATCCATAGCCAAATTTAGAAGTTATGTTTACCATGTTTGAGTTTTTTCGCGTAGGATCATTGCATATCGGAATTCCGGGAAAATAAGTCACGAGGATAAAACGGACACGGGTACGCAGATACGTGGCTTCCAAGTCACTGACATCTAAACGTTTACTTCCTTCATTGTTTTATCTCACTGCCACTCAAAGATTTTCCCAAAATCCAGGTATTCTGTAGTTACTCTCGGTGGCGCAGACGTATTCTCGTGTGAACACTTAAGTCTCCCTATTTAGCGTAAGCCCCATGCAATCAAATTACGTCCTTGAGGTTGACCAAGTACAAACAAAAACTTTTTTATCTTATCTATGTTATGTTATGCTATCTATGTACAAGGCGAAATAAAGGTGTTGTTGTTGTTGTCTATGTTCTCTTGTAAGGCTTAGTTCAGAGATGAATCGAAGAAATATTAAGCTTTGCATTTGCTGCACAATTAAGGCAACTGTCTCGTATCATGCCTACCGGGTATTTTTCATGCACCTTACATGACGGTGCCTATCGGGGGACACTTCATGCATCTTACGTGATGGACGTACCTGGAGGGGACACTTCGTGCAACTTACATGACAAACCTTTCTGAAAGAAGACACTTCGTGCACCTTACATGACGGACCTTCTTGAAGGGAACACTTTGCACACTTTACATGACAGATCTACTGGAAGACACCTCGTGCACCTTACATGATAGACCTACCTGAAGGGGACACTTCGTGACACTTACATGATGGAGCTACCTGGAAAGGGACACTTCGTGAACCTTACATGGCGGACCTTCCTGACGGGGACACTTCGTGCACCTTATTTGATGGACCTACCTGAAAAGGACACCTCATGCAACTTACATGATGGACTAACCTGGAGGGGACACTTCGTGCACCTTACATGACGAACCTTTCTGAAGGGGACACTGTTTAACTTACATGATGAAGCTACCGGGAGGGGACACTTCGTGCACTTACATGATGGGCCTGCCTGGAGGGGGCACTTCATGCAACTTACATGACAGAGCTATTTGGAGAGGAAACTTCTTGCATCTTACATGACGGACCTACCTGAAGGGGACACTTCGTGTAACTTACATAAAAGCCCTACCTGGAGGGGACACTTTGTGCACCTTACACAACGGACCTACCTGAAGGGGACACTTCGTGCACCTTACATGACGAATTTACCCGAAGGGGACACTTCGTGTACCTTACATGATGAACCCACTTAAAGGGGACACTTCGTGCAACTTAGATAACGGAAATACCTGAAGGGGACACTTCGTGCAACTTACATGATGGAGCTACCTGGAAGTGGACACTAAGCTACCTAAGAAAGACACGTCGTGCACCTTACATGATTGAGCTACCTGGAGGCGACACTTCGTGCACCTTACATGACGGACCTACCTGAAGGGGACACTTTATGAAACTTACCTGATGGAGCTACCTGGAAGTGGATACTTTGTGCACCTCACATAATCAACCTACCTGAAGGGGACACTTCGTGCAACTTACATGACGGACCTACCTAAGAAGACGTTTCGTACACCTTACATGATCAAGCTACCTGGAGGGGACACTTTGTGTACCTTACATGACGGACCTGCCTGGAGGACACTTCGTGCAATTTACATGACAAGCCTACCTGTAGGGGACACTAAGGTGTAAACTTTCATGTTTGTTTAATTAATTAATTTCAATTAATTAATTAGGTTTGTTTTGAAGGGGGGTGGCTACCTTTGATTGCTACGTAAAACGTACTATACTTAAGGCCCGGATACACGGTGCGACATTGCGCGCAATATTGCGCCAACATCCGTCACTCGACGTGGCTACACGGTCGCAGCATTTCGTGCAACATTACGCGCAATACTTGGTCAGCAGTTACCAAGCTCTCGAGCGATGATGTTTACATCACGCAATCCAAAATGGAAAAGACGTCCGCAGGCTATGAAATTTTGTCCTCACT
>JAHPZR010047397.1:0-5000 GCA_019787425.1 Platygyra sinensis | reverse complement strand
CACTTTATTATCGTAATGTGTTTCAGCATAACGTCCTGCGGTTTGCGAGCTGATAACCATCCTTCTGCCTGCGGGCCTGCGCCAAGGATGTTTGCTAAGGGACTGGTCAAAAAGTACAGGGGTGGGGGTGGGCCGGAGCATTTCAAAATGTGGTGGTTATAAAACACATGACCCACCCCCCCTTTAAGACATGACATTTTTGGTTGCATAATCCAAAAAAATCACATTTTGTAGATGAAATTGTGGTGTCATTTACGTTTTAGATTTATTCCTTAACAATAATAGAAAATTATGCAAAAATAATATTGTTTTCCATTACCCTTGCAACTTTAAGTCATGACTGTAAGCTCTAAGAAAACTTGACCTTTTACTAGTCTCACACTAGGCCTCAAGGCATGTAGAGCAGTGATCCATCTAGAAAACGGCTGTAGTGAGTCCTGGGAGTATTAAATATAGCCAGAAAACTCATAGATCTTTGTGCATGTGTCACATACCCTTGGGGAAAAATAGCATGTAGACCCAATATCATATCAACTCTTCCGTTTTCGTCCATCGTATCTTGATTAAAAATATATCACCACTGTGTGTTATAAAAAAATGTAGACACAAGTTGGCCATTTGGTGTTCTTGAAAACCAGCGTGTCAACAGAGTGCAGTATGTTGAATATTTCTGCTCTGGGACTCCTTGCATTTGCCCAATCCGTTAGCTTTTGTACAGATTTTACGACACATAAGTTATCATCTCTATTGTACACCAGCCAAGTGTACTTTTTCAAATACCGCTTAAATTGAGTTAACAAACAATAAAAGGAAGTGACACACTCGAACACCAACCCACAGTCTGTCAAGTGCCTTTTGCATAGACAACAGCTCCCACATGTGTTGTGTATAGCTGGGGCTTTAATAAAGGGGTGCTTTGAACCCGTCTTGGCAGTAAAGAGCAGACTACATAGGGCTCTTAATCCTATTTCTGTCCGTTGGCTATGCTATGCTGATGAGAACTACAAGGCAGAAACATCTGCCCATGGCTGCCATTACCTGGGTGATATGGCTGTGCACATGCCAGACCGTGGTTTGGTGTTTGAGTGTGTCACTTGCTTTTACTGTTTGAAAGGTGTTACCTTTGTTGTAGATTGTGTCGAATGTGTGCCGATTCCTGTAAAAAAAAAAACCAGGATGACCCACCCCTATGTGTAGCTGAAAATTGCATGACCCACCCCTTACAAAGGGTTCAAAAACTGATGACCCACCCACCCACCCCCTCTCTGCTCCAGCCCACCCCCTCCAATACTTTTTGGCCAGTCCCTAATGACGCAAACCGTGGCATTACGCGACTGTCGGCAAACGTTAACGGACGTGATGCTATGATGGTATTGATTGGATGAGAACTTATCCTGGGACTCTCACATTGACAACATTGTCTAAAAAGCATCCGCCGGCCTCGGGTCTATCAGAAGTGTTAGAAATTTGGTTTCCCGTGAGACCGTTATATTGATTTATTAAGTTATTAAATGTCTGCAACTAGAAATGTTGTAACTTAGTTTCATAGGGCCATAAGGGAGAGTACAGTCTTGACTGTAATTATGAACCCTATCGAAATAAAGAGTCACACAGTTCTCGTCCAATCTCACTTTGATTACTGTAACTCTGTATCGGGCAGCATAGGTGGGTGTCACTCTGAGAGACTCCAAAAACTACAAAATAGGGTTGCGCCCTTAATCGCTTTCTCTGACCATTACAGTCTGTAAATATTACATCGTCTACTTTACTCAGTCATCTCAGTTGGATTCCCTGGAGCGAAGGCGTTCTAAACAATAGCCCTTTTCACGGTTAATTTTTCTCATTTACATTACAATGTAATCCAACACGGATGCGAGGCAAATTCGGGCTAAAACTACCAAATAGCCCGAAATTGCCTCGCATACATGCTAGATTTTATTGTAATGCAAATAAGAAAAGTTACCGTGAAAAGGGCTATTAGCAATCATTTTGTTTCAGATTCTTTATAACTGGGGGTATAATGCATACCCCCAGTCATACAAATGTCTGTAAATTTTCTCAATTTTCAACCCACATTTTCTCAGCTGATATTACACCTAAGATGCTGAAAGTTTGCAGGGTTACTAAAGTAAAGGTGTTCTTTCTAGTGCTGGTATAACGTTTTTAATTTTAGCTTATTTTAACTTATTTGAATTTTCGGCCGCCATTTTGGAGAAGGGTCTATATTGTCTCCCGGGTATTGCCTTCGCCTCTATAACTATCAGAAATGTAAGCAAATGGAGGAAACCTTGTTTTTTTAAAACAATTTTCTCATCACCTGGCACAGACATATCATGATACAGAGTTACGGAGAATTTGCTGTAAACCCACTGAAGATACTTTCCTGTCAAACAAGTAATGGCTGATATCAGTATGTTCAGTGAATATTATGAATCAAACAGTAAATGGTTAATTTCTAAACTAATTGGCGCCGAAGAGGAGATCGATAGATATAAGATGCACTTTTTTATGCGTCAAGTAATGCCCGTGATCAAGCCATAAAAAGTAGGTAAGTGAAAAGTTAACAACTTACAAACCCAGAATTAAGTAAATGTCGCGTGTAGCCATTAAGATGAAACAATAAGATATGTAACCGAAGTTAAGGACTATTTCTAACAAAGGTGAATAAAAAGCTGCACAGACATGGGCCATGTGGTTGGCATAAGCTTTCGAACTAAAGGTAAAATCTGATAATAACTTTTTTTAACTCTGCAAATGTTAATCCGTAACTAAGCTGTCAACTTCTCAAACTCGCTTCTGGGATTGTTGAAGCCTGAGGGAACTAAAAATAACTTTACGACACACCTTAATCGAAACTTTTTTTTTTTGATTCATTTATTTACACTGCACTACTTTACTACATTACTACATCACTACATCACTACATCACTACATCACTACATCACTACATCACTACAATCACTCCATCACTCCATCACTACATCACTCCATCACTCCATCACTGCATCCACTGCAATCATCACTGCATCACTGCACACTGCATCACTGCATCACTACATCACTACATCATACATCCCTACATCACGCATCACTGCATCACTGCATGACTACATTACTACAATGACTACATGACTACATGACTACATGACTAACATGACTACATGACTACATCACTGCATCACTTGATCACTGCATCACTGCATAGAACTACTCACTACATCACTCCATCACTACTCACTACATTACCATCACTACATCACTACATCACTACATCACTACATCACTACAGTTCACTACTATCACTACCTCACTACATCACACATCACTACATCCACTACATCACTACATCACTACATCCGACATCACTGCCATCACTGTCATCACTGCATCACTACATCACTACATCACTACCCCGCTATAACGACCCCGCTATAACGAAGACCCCGATACAACGAACAACATTTGAAAGCCCGGCAGAATTACAGTAAAATATGTGGTAGCAGGAGCCCAGGTGGAAGTCAAACCCCGCTTTAAATAAAACGATCCCCGCTATAGCGAATAATTTTTGACGGTCCAACGCACAGTTACCCCGCTATACACGAATATTTTTGTTCCTGTCGATCGTAGTCCCGTAAAAACGGCATGATTTTATACAAATGGTTGATAGACCAACACAACTCGCCATTGTCAGACATAGGGTAACTTTGACTTCAAGCTTTGCTTTATTTAAATGTAGTGTTCACCGCGCTAATCTGTACACTGTTTTTTGCGCGGTGTATACACCATTGTTCAGCTGGTCCAGCTTGGTTATACCCCGCTATATACGAATATTTTGCTGTTAACCAGATACGCATTAGTTTTATAACCGGTCTTCGGCTATAACGCGACCTCGCTATAACGAACATATTTTCTTCGGTACCGGCACCGTTCGTCCATGCGGGTTTTCCAGTGTATTTTTTTAGTGACCTGTGGACCCTGCTTGACCTGTCCTGTGACCTGTGACGCGTGACCCTGTGACCTGTTGACCTGTAACCTGTGACCTGTGACCTTTGACCTGTGACCTGTCCTGTGGCCTATGAGCCCGCCGCCCAGCGCTGTTCCAAAAAGCTTCAAATTCCTGTATTTTTCAAAACCTTAATGACCTAGAGCTCTGACAGTCCGGTACATATTTATACACTATCATGATAAAAAAAAAAAAACAATCTTCAGGAAACAGTAAACTTGAGAGAAAAAACTGATCATCGTGAAACATTTTTTTAAGTGAGAAGTTGGGTTTATTTTTATAATCCATCAAAAACTTACAGAACTGTACTAAGCCCCTGATCTGTAGAGTACCCTTATGAAAAGTCCAAAGAACGGTTTCTCAGTCATATACCGCCTTACATATCGATTTTATTTTTAGAGACAGAGGACACCACAATATTAGCCCGTGATATAGTAACAGAGCCTTACCCCAACTACATAGCGATCAGAAACTTAACAGGCATTGCTCGAAAATACTACAAAATATGGTCTGACGCACCAACTGAAGTTGTATCCCATAATACACATACTTCCTGCTTAATTTTCATTCCTTTCGATCCAGCGTTAGTTTCTTGGATCGCTATGGTAGTGTGTGTAAAGCTCTGTTCCTTATCACAGTGTAATATTGTTGTGCCCTTGTGCGTCTAAAAAATAGAGCGGGAGTAGGATATGTAGGAGTATTCTGTACAAACTTTATTTGTACTTTTCATGAGGGTACTCTATACAGAGCCAGGTGGCTTAGTCAGGTCTGTAAGTTTGGAGGTGCATTATAAAAACCAACTTCTCACTTAAAAAATGTTCCACGATGATCAGTTTTTTCCTCTCAAGTTACTGGTTGCCGGAGATTTTTTTTGTGTGTTTGCATGATAGCTGTAGATATCTGATCCGACTGCAGAGCTAGGTCATTTGTTTTGAATATCAGGACATTTGAAATCTTTTGACAGCGTGGGGCCGGCGGCTCATAGGCCACGACAGGT
>JAHPZR010047394.1:12500-18535 GCA_019787425.1 Platygyra sinensis | reverse complement strand
TTTTGTAATTTTACATGTAATATTATAAATTAATACTGAAATTTCACACAAAAATTAAGGAGTAATGTGTCTCCCATTATGTAATAAGACTTGTAAATGTCTACATATGCTGCCTGGTTTGGATTTGAAATCCAAAATCCCATGGTTAAGTATTCTGTTAACTGTAACTTTTCTATACATGTATATCTGCTTACTTTTTTACAGTAAACACAGGCTAAGTTCATAGCTAAACCTGTGCCAACCTGTGTTGACCAAGTTCTTGTATTTAGAGTTGACATATTTTTGGAATTTTAGTGACTCCTGTTGTGTTTGTCACCAATAGCTTTTACATTCAGTTTGTTTTAGAACAAAAACTATGCCTTCAAGAGCTACGTATCCCTTTGCACGCTATGCGGGCCTATCGTGCAAAGCAAACATTGATTTGTGCAAAGACCTACAGTAACGTTCGTAGCCCTCTACACTTAGATAAAGTGACACTGAACATTAAGATTTCATGTTGGTAATATTCATTGCAGGTGTTTACACCAGAATGCATGATCCACTACCTGAGGATCTTTAATTTCCTGTGGAGGGCAAAGAGAATGGAATACTGCTTGACTGATTTGTGGACGCAACAAATGACAAATCGAAGAATGTTGAAATCATTGCCAGGTCAATTGATATTGTGTTTTAAAAATGATCAGTTTCCAAGAGTTTGATGGTGTGCACCTGATTCTCTTGTAAGGATAAATATTGTATAAATTTGCAAAATACTGATTTTAATCGTACAGGGATAATGCCACGGTTTCTTAATGCAGGGCAACTTTTTGCCTTTAAAGTCTTCCAAAAAGCAATCCAAAATAGAATCTCGTAAAAGACTTGGGTCTTTTTTTGTGATCTTCAGAAAACAAGTATTTTTGGAAATTGCTGGACGTCTTCAGATTAGGAAGATGAATCTCATGGTGGGGCCACTTTGAGGTTTTAATAGGCCCTTTGCAGTTTACGATCACATTGTACAGAAACCGCCATGCTGGAGAGCAAACCGCCCACTGGGACATTGAAAACAAAGTACCATGTGATCGTAAACTGCAAAGGGCCTATTGCTGTTATTTTATTCTGATTATACTGACTATAAGCTATGAGGGAAGAACATCTAATATTCAGAATAACACTGAATGTGGATTGAAATGCACCAATGGCAGCATACCCCATTGGCTGATGAAGACTAGTGTTATATTTGCGGTTGAAATGTCGCGATCACCACTTCAAAGTGACTCCATCATAGGACAAATGAATAAACATACAACTTCCATCATAACTGCAGTGAACAATAGCCCCATCTTTATAGTCAATTTATTGATTACAACCCCCCCCCCCCCCCCCTAATAATTCTCACAGGTAACAAAGGCTAATCCAGGAGGGCATCGCCATGCTCTAGCAATAAAAGAGTATCAAAAATATGAAGACTATTACCTGAAAATAAAGCAGGAAAAAATGTAAAGATTAATAGAAAAATTAGAAGGAAAAAATGACAAAGGCCTAAATTAGAAAAATGCTATCTAAATTTACTTTTTGCTTTAGGGACTCATTACAGATATCCATGTTCCTATGCGGTTTTAAAATCTTGTTTCAACTTTTGCTCATAACTAACAGAAGTGTCACCCATACTTCATATGTGCCACATGCTGGGAACAGAGATGATACATTTTATTCATCAAATGCAGTACTACATCACATTTGAGGTAAGGGAGGCAGAACCCAATCACAAGTGACACTGTGGCACTATCATAGCTGGATTATTTGACGGTGGATTTTGCTGCCAACTGGGTTGCTGAACTCTTCATTCTTACTATACAAGTGCACTAGCTGGTAGAGGAAACCCCTTCCGCTATGATGCTTGATTCACTTTTTTTATACCCGTAATAATACACATGAAAAAATTACTCGATTCTGATTGGCTAAGAGCAGTGCAGTTCAAGTGTAACACCAGTGCAAAAAGTGTAACACCGGTGCAAAAAGTGTAACACCAGTGCAAATTACACATCGCAATTCTGGATTATGATTTGCAGAAAGATAATGAGAAATTTTTTAGGCCAGTGATATTATGTAAAGCAATGACAAATATTTTTTACGGAGACTTCGAAAAAAGTTTTCTCCAAAGCGAAAAAGTGGCTTCAAGAAACATTGCCCGGCAGTTTTTTCGCGCGAATTTTTTTCATGTTTGTATTATTACTAAGTAATCATACGGTTTTTCTCGTTCAATTTGAAATTAATTTGCACCTGTGAGTTTTTCAAAAAAGCCGAGGCGGCTCGTGCAATTTCAGCTTTTGAAATCTCACTCGTGCAAATTAATTCCAAATTGAACTCGAAACCGTATGATTACCTATACTTATTATTTAGAAGTTATTTCATGCAGTGAATTAATAGCTGTGAGTTTTAATGTTGGTGGCTTCTAAAGGAACCAATTGTGTGAAGCCGAGAGAGGGAAGCTTCACTTATAGAACTAGTCATCAAACTTCATCGGTAATGTGGGACCCTCTCTGTGCAGCCCCCTCTCCTACCCTGGTATGTAAGATACAAAATCTACAATCATGGACAAAAGCAGTTGAGACACTCCCCGAAAGAGACCTGTTTCGTTAAACGCGTGAGTTTTTCAACCTCTAATTTTGACATTTCGACCCCTCTCCCCTTCAATGTTGTAACCAGGTGAAAGTGTCCACGGAGCGTATTGCAACATTGAAAAGGGGGAGGACGGGTGCGGGGTTGGCTATCGACAAAAGAGGTGTATTTTGAAATAACAAAAGGACGCCGATAGAAAGCGATTGTTTTGCTCAAATGTGTCAACACTTTTGTCCATGATTGTAGTTTGAGCTGATTTGTTGAGCTACCTTGTTGATATGAATTTCATTGATGTGTTTTCTTTCATTGTTGACAGGTTTTGGAATGTTGTTGGGCAGATCTGAAGAAACAAGTAGCAGAAGCCAGTGACTTGGATCATATTATTGCAGCACATGAAACATTCCTGGACCAGGTGCTTAACCGCTGCCTGTTGGATGCTGAGTCAAGAGTAAGTCACTCTCTTTGAATACGAACTCTCCAACCGCCGTGTAAGGAACATGGATAAACATAACAGTAAAACCAACCTTGTTATAACAGTCAGGCCTTGTTGTACTGTCCATGTTACTACCTCCATTTATCCAGTTTAGAGTGGTTTTCAATTGAGTGTCGTAAAACCAAACCAAAGAATCACTCGAGCCAATCACGAGGAACACAGAAAATACAGGGAATTAATCAAAACTCAAAGTAATAACGTGTAGCTGACGTAAAACGCGGGAAAATGAGTGCGAACGAGGCACGATATGTTTTGGTTTTGGCGTATTTTCTCATACAAATTATTTCAATTTTTTTCGGCTGTGTGGAACGTACATTTGTTGCAGTATTTCAATCAAATACAGTACAGCGACTGAGGAAAAGGCATGAAATAAGTAGAACAGTATCATGTGTTATTTGTACTTGTCTGAGCCATGTTTAATAGCACGACTCTGTTTGGCTTTGCACATGTAGAAAATTTGAGTTCTGTGGCTCTCTCATTTTTCTACCGAAACATTCATTCTGGATCAGAAGTGCACTTTATTTAGGTTTTTGTCATAGCTCATTGCAAAAAACGTGAGAGGACTGGAGAAGAGTATGGTTGTTTTCCGTAAACTTTATTTGATGAGTAGTTATACAAGGGGATTGGCAGCCGAAGGGCTGATGTGGACCTACTTTACACGAAAGATATAAACAAAAGAATAAGAACTATGTACTAAGAGATTTACTAGAACAATAATACCAGAAATTAAAAAGATGAAAAATATTAAAATCATCTTTTCTTGCAGTAATCAAAGTCGCTATCTTGCTGAAAGAAAACTTAGCAATGTCCCTGACGCGTTTCTTTAATATCTGCTTCTGAGAATTTCACGGTTTGCAAAACTAAGATATTCAAATGAAAGATCACTGAACTAAATTCGAAGTCTTAACCAAGAATAGAACATCATAGAAGTATTCAGAGGAGGAAGATGGCAAAATGGTAGCTCTTCAAATATCACTTAAAATACTGAGTTTGTATGGATTGGGTAGACAGGCCACAAAATTATAAGGCTTTGTATGGAATTTGCAACTTTTGGAAGGCTCCCATTTGAACAATTTTCCGCTGAAACCTCTTCACCTTGGCTGGGTAACTTTTCATTCGGTAGACATTTCAGTTGAAGTGTTTATATTTTCAATATCTAATCAATTTAAGAAACCCGTCCCGGACCTCTCAGGTTTCTGCAATGGGCGTATTTAGGGCAACTGTCCAATCAGAACTTGCGTGTTATATTTGTTATTTTATGATTCTTCCTCAGCAAATGCTGACCCAGCTGCGGACGATTTTTGATCTGATCATCCAGTTCCAGAATGCTCAAGAGTCATTCTTTTCTGCTGCAACTACTGAACTGCAATCGAGGCAGACACTAGAAAAGGCCGTTGAACATCGAACAGATGAGGTTAGCGTGTATTGTTTTTGATGTGAATGGTTTACGGTTGTAGTTTTTGACTCTAAACACTTTTGGTACATTATGAAGATAAGAATTCTGAATTCTTCTTCCTTCATAAACATCGTGGTTCTCAACTTGAGAACTTGGTGCGCTCAAATGTTAAACAAACAAAATCCTTGTAAGGAAAAGCCATCTTGAATTCGAGGCTGCGGGTTTATGCATGCATTTAGTTTTTGATTGTCAAGGCAAATAAATTTTAATAAGATTACAAAGCTCCTACTGTTGGGATTGTTCCGTGCTTCGTGCTTTTACAATATTTCAGGGAGTTTTGATCATTTTCGTTTGTAGAACTTGCCTTGTGTTTCACCAAGCTATGTACAGTACATGGGGAGTTACGGAAGTTAACCAATTGACTCTTGGAGCTTTTCGCCAGAAACGCATTTTTTTGACATTTTGTCGATTTTCAGGCTGGATATTGGCCAAATTAGCTTTAATCTGACCAAAAGGCATTTGCAACATGACAGCTAGCCTTTCTTTCCACCAGCATCGCGTTTTACGACATTTGGCTCGGGCATGCTTAGAAATCAAAATTTTGAGAAAGTGACCTACGTCTTTAGGCTTTTAATTTTTTTTTCGCCTTTCCTTCCAGTTTTCCCCTTTCTGTTCTTTTGGCTGCAGTGATTGACCTTCTACTAATGGGCTTGCTTGCAGTTAAAAAACTTCTGAGAAAGCGTCATTGAGACGGGCAATGTTTACCATGGAGTAGCCACGTGTAGTGGCAGGAATTTTTCTCTGAGTTTTTTCACTCAACTTTTTGAGTATTTTTGTGCATATCTTAGGCGCCATTAGGCGAGCACTCTGGTATCAATGGAAATTTTTTTTTTCCTAGAGAATAGATAATGATGCCAATTTTGGTCAAAAGTATGACGTCAGAAGTGGAAGAAAGGCCAAGGTTCGTCATGGCCGGTTACGGCCCGCACATGAGTCATTAAGTTAACATACAGCACGCTTCTGTGCATTTGCAAACGCAAGTCATTTCCGAAATCACGATAAAGCCCAATAATTTTCCAAATTCACGTGTCATCTGATTATATTTGGTAAGCACACCTCCAGAATCTAACCACACCTATAAATGAAACCTTTCAAACCAAATTACAAATGTCTAATCTTCATTGTGTAGTATTGATCACTGCAAAGTGCTTTTGATAGGGAGAGTGGGGCATGACTGAATGGGACGAGGAAGAGGAAAGAAAGCGATCAGTGAAGTTTGTAGACAACGTTATTCCAGATACCCGTGCTCAGTTGAAAGTGTTGTCCAAGTCCTACCAGGTAAGCTATGTTCAAAGCTCGATTACGCTACTTCAGGATTACCGAAAATTTGACTTCAGTTTGTCAACTTCTCGGTGATGTTTTCTGTTTTCATTGTTTGTCCTCCCGTTTGGATTTATATAATCTCAAACTACACAAAACATAAGCAGTGAAAAAACATATTTATATAAGAAAAATCAAGACTTCGGTTGACCTAATCCTCAGTTAGCG
>JAHPZR010047394.1:0-7500 GCA_019787425.1 Platygyra sinensis | reverse complement strand
TTAAACATGGCTCAGACAGTACAAATAACACATGGATCTGTTCACTTATTTCAATGCCTTTTTCCTCGTAGCTGTACTGTATTTGTTTGACAATAACTACGAACACCAATCTGTACCGTTCCACACAGTCCAGAAACATTGACATCATTATTTATGAGAAATACGACGCCAAACCAAACATATCGTGGCTCGTTCGCTACTCATTTTCCCGCGTTTTAACGTCCGGCTACGCTTTTCTTTGAGCTTTTGATTAATTCCTGTTTTTCTGTGTTCCTCGTGATTGGCTCGAGTGTCCTTTGGTTTGGTTTTTACGCACTCAATTGAAAACCCACTCCTTAAACTGGATATGGAGGTGTACATGGACATCAACAAGGCCTGAACTGTTATAACAAGGTTGGTTTACTGTTTATGTTTATCCATGTTCCTTACACGGCGGTTTGGAGAGTCGTAGTCAAAGGCGTGACTTCTCTTGACTCAAGCTCCAAAAGCGCGGTTAGCACCCTGGTCCAGGAATGTTCATGTGCTGTCAATAATATGAATGCCAAGCACTGCTTCTCTACTTGTTTCTTCAGATCTGCCCAACAACATTCCAAAACTTCAACATGAAGAAACACATCCAATGAAATTCATTCAACAAGGTGCTCAACAATCAAGCTCAACTACAATCATGGACAAAAGTGGTTGACGCACTTTGACAAAACATCGCTTTTCTATCGGCGTCCTTTTGTTATTTCAAAAATACACCTCTTTTGTCGATAGCCAACCCCGCACCCGTCTCCCACCTTTCATGTTTCATACGCTCCGGTGGACACTTTCACTGGTTACAACATTGCGGGAGAGGGGTCACATGTCAAAATTAGAGGTTGAAAAACTCACGCGTTTAACGAAAACAGTGTCTCTTCACGGGGAGTGTCGCAATGCTTTTGTCCATGATGTAGATTTTGTAATCTTACTACCGAGGGTTGGAAGAGTGGTCTGCCAGAGAGGGTCCCACATAGTTGACAATTATGAAGTTTGATGACTAGTTTTCTATAGTGAAGCTTCCCCTCTCTCGTCTTTCACACATTGGTTTTCCTTTAGAGCCACCACATTAAAACTCACGAGCTATTAATTCACTGCATGAGAATAACTTCTAATAGATAAGTATAGGTAATCATACGGTTTCGAGTTCAATTTTGGAATTAATTTGCACGAGTGAGATTTCAAAAAGCTGAATTGCACGAGCCGCCTCGCTTTTGAAAACTCCAGGTGCAATTAATTTCAAATTGGAGAAACGTTGATTACTTAGTATAATACAACTGAAAAAATTCGCGCGAAAAATTGCCGGCATGTTTCTGAGCCATTTTTTCGCTTTGGAGAAACTTTTTGTAGGGGGGGGAAAAGCTCCGTAAAAAATATTTGTCCTTGCTTTACATAATATCACTCTGGCCTAGAAAATTTCTCAATTATCTTTCTGCAAATCATAATCCGTTGCGATGGTATGTATGCACTGTGTACACTTTTTGCACCGGTGTTACACTTTTTGCACTGGTGTTACCTTGAACTGCACTGCTCTTTGCCCAATCAGATCGGTAATTTTTTCAATGTGTATTATTACGGGTATAAAAAGTGAATCAAGCATCATAGCGAGGGGTTTCCTCTACCAGCTTAGTGCACTTGTGATAGTAAGACTGGAAGATTATCGGCCCCAGTTGGCATCCAAACTCCACCGTCAAATCATCCAGCCTATGATGTGCATCAGATGTCACTTGTGATTGGGTTCTGGCCTCCGTTACCTCAAATGTGATGTAGTACTATTTGATGAATAAATGTATCATCTCTGTTCCTCAGCATGTGGCACATATGAGTATGGGTGACACTTCTGTTAGTTATGAGCAAAGTTAAACAAGATTTTAAAACCGCATGGGAACATCGGATATCTGTAATGAGTCCCCCCCTAAAGCACAGTAATTAGATACATTTTCTAATTTAGGCCTTTGTAATTTTTTCCTTCTATTTTTTCTATTAATCTTTACATTTTTCCTGCTTTTTTTCAGGTATAGTCTTCATATTTTTGATACTCTTTTATTGCTAGAGCATGGCGATGGCCCTCCTGGATTGCCTGTTGTACCTGTGAGAATTATTAGGGGGGGGGGAGGGGGGTTTTAATCCATAAATTGACTATAAGAGATAATGGAGGCGATTGTTTCGCCTGCAGTTAATATGGAAGTTGTATGTTTATTCCCATGTTGTCCTATGATGGAGTCACTTTGAAGTGTGAACGCGACCTTTCAACCGCAAATATAAACACTAGTCTCATCAGCCCACTGGGGTATGCTGCCATTGGTGCATTTCATCCCATTCAGTGTATTCTGATATTAAGATTCCTTCCCGCATAGCTTATAGTCGTATAATCAAATAAATAACAGCATAGGCCCCTTTGCAGTGTTACGAATCGAACATTGTACGAAAAACCAGCCATGCTTGGAGAGTCAAGACCCCGCCCACTGGGACATTGAAAACAAGTACCATGTGGATCGTAAACATGCAAAGGGCCCTATTGCTGTTTTATTTTATTCTTGATTAATACTGACTATAAGCTATGAGGAGAAGAACACTCTAATATTCAGAATAACACTGAATGGTGGATTGAAATGCACCAAAGGCAGCATACCCCATTGGCTGATAAGACTAGTGTTATATTTGCGGTTTGAAATGTCGCGATCACCACTTCCAAAGTGACTCCATCATAGGACAAATTGAAGAAACATACAACTTTCCATCATTAACTGGCAGTGAAACATAGCCCCATCTTTATAGTCCAATTTTATTGATTTACACCCCCCTCCCCCGCCCCCCTAATAATGCTCACATGTGCAAAGGCTAATCCAGGAGGGCATCGCCGATGCCTTCTAGTGCAATAAAAGAGTATCAAAACTATGGAAGACTATTACCTGAAAATAAAGCAAGGAAAAAATGTAAAGATTAATCAGAAAAAATTCGAAGGAAAAAATGACAAAGGCCTAAATTAGAAAATGCTATCTAAATTTACTTTTTGCTTGAGGACTCATTACAGGCTAGTCGCATGTTCCTAGATGCGGTTTTAAAATCTTGTTTCAACTTTTGCTCATAACTAACACGACAGCGTGGTCCACCCGGTACTTCATATGTGCCACATGCTGGGACAGCGATTGATACATTTATATCATCAAACTGCAGTAACTACAGTCGACATTTGAGGTAAGGGAGGCAGAACCCACTCACAAGTGACAGACTGTGGCACTATCATAGCTGGATTATTTGAACGGGTGGATTTTGCTGGCCACTGGGTTGCTGAACTCTGTCATTATCTTACTATACCAAGTGGCACTAGCTGGAATAGAGGAAACCCCTTCCGCTATGATGCCTTGATTCCACTTTTTTTTATACCCGTAATAATACCCATGGAGAAAAATATACTCGATTCTGATTGGCTACGAGCAGTGCAGCTTTCAATGTGTAACACTCAGTGCAAAAAGTGTAACACCGGTGCAAAAGTGGTCACACCACACCTACAGCAAATTACACATCGGCAATTCTGTATTATGAATTTGCAGAAAGATAATGAGAAATTTTTTAGGGCCAGTGATATTATGTAAGCAATGACAAATATTTTTTTTGTTTTTGTTATTTTCGGAGACTTCGAAAACAGGTTTCTCCAAAGCGAAAAAGTGGCTTCCAAGAAACTTTGCCCGGCGAGTTTTTTCGCGCGAATTTTTTTTCATGTTTGTATTATTAACTAAGTAATCATACAGGTTTTTTTTTCTCGTTCAATTTGAATTAATTTGCACCTGTGAGTTTTTCAAAAAGGCCCTGAGGCGGCTCGTGCAATTTCAAGCTGTTTGAAATCTCCACTCGTGCAAATTAATTCCAAATTGGAACTCGGGGAAACCGTGTATGAAGTTACCTCTACTTTACTTAGTTAGAAGTTTATTTCCATGCAGTGGCATTAATAGCTGTAGAGTTTTTGAATGTTGGTGGCTTCTAAAGGAACCAATTGTGTGATAAGCCGAGAGGAGGGAAGCTTCACTATATAGAACTAGTCCTCAAACTTCATCGGAAGAGTAATGTGAGGACCCCTCCTCTGTGCAGCCCCCCTCTCCTACCTCTGGTAGATGTAAGGATACAAAATCTCACATCATGGGGACAAAAGCAGTTTGGAGAACACTCCCCGCAAAGAGACCTGTTTTCGTTAAACGCGTGAGTTTTTTTCAACCCTCTAATTTTGACGATTTCGACCCCCCTCTCCCTTCAATGTTGTAACCAGGTGAAAGTGTCCACGGAGCGGTAGTGGCAACAGTGAAAAGGGGAGAGCGGGTGCGGGGTTGGCTATCGACAAACGAGGTGTATTTTGAAATTAACGAAAGGACGCCGATAGAAAGACGATTGTTTTGCTCAATATGTGATCAACCACTTTGTTCCATGATTGTAGGTTTGAGCTCGATTTGTTGAGCTACCTTGTTGATAATGAATTTTCATTGATGTGTTTTTTCTTTCATTGTTGACAGGTTTTGGAATGTTGGTTGGGCAGATCTGAAAGAAACAAGTAGCATAAGCCGAGTGACTTGGATCATATTATTGCACGCACTATGGAAACATTCCTGGACTCAGGGTGCTTAACCGCTGCCTGTTGGATGCTGAGTCAAGAGTAAGTCACTCTCTGTTGAATTACGAAACTCTCCACCCGCCGTGTAAGGAACATGGATGACCATAACAGTAAAACCAACCTTGTTATAACAGTCAGGCCTTGTTGTACTGTCTCCATGTTTACTACCTCCAGTTATCCAGTTTAGAGTGGTTTTTTCAATTGAGGTGGTCGTAAAACCAAACCAAAGGAATCACTCGAGTCCAATCACGAGGAACACAGAAAATACAGGGAATTAAGCAAAACTCAAAAAGTAATAACGTGTAGCTGCCGTAAAACGCGGGAACATGGTGCGAACGAGGCAACGATATGTTTTGGTTTTTTGGCGTTATTTTCCTCATAACAAATTATTTCAATTTTTTTCGGCTGTGTGGAACCGTAACATTTGTTTGCAGTATTTCAAGATCAAATACAGTACAGCGACTGGAGGAAAAGGCTGATGAATAAGTAGAACAGTGTCATGTGTTATATTGTAGCTTGTCCTGAGGCCATGTTTAATAGCCAGACTCTGTTTTGGCTTTGGGAACATGTAGAAAAATTTGAGGTTCTGTGGCGTTCTCTCATTTTTCACTACCGACAACATTCATTCTGGATCAGAAGTGGCACTTTATTTAGGTTTTTGTCATAGCTCATTGGGGCAAAACTAACGTGAGAGGAACTGGAGAAGAGGTAATGGTTTGTTTTCACCACGTAACTTTATTGTAGTGAGTAGGTTATACAGGGGATTTGCAGCCGAAGGGCTGATGTGGAACCACTTTACACGAAAAGTCATATAAACAAAACGAATAAGAACTTATGTACTAGGAAAGAAGAAATTTACTAGAACAATAATACCAGAAATTAAAAAGATGAAAAATATTAAAAATCATCTTTTCTTGCATAGTAATCAATAGTCGCTATCTTGCTGAAGAAAACGCTAGCCAATGTCCCTGACGCGTTTCTTTAATATCTGCTTCTGAGATTTAATCACGGGTTTTGGCAAAAACAAGATATTCAAATGAAAGATCACTGAACTAATTCTCGAGTCTTAACCAAGAATAGAACCTCATAGAAGTATTTCAGAGGAGGAAGATGGCAAAATGGTGAGCTCTTGCAAATATCACGTAAAATACTGGAGGTTGTTATGGATTGGGTGGACAGGCCACAAAATTGATGAAGGCTTTGTATGGAATTTTGGCAACTTTTGGAAGGCTCCATTTGAACAATTTTCACACAGCATGAAACACTTCTTTCACCTGGCTGGTAACTTTTCATTCGGTAGCATTTCAGTTGAAGTGTTTATATTTTCAATATCTAATCATTAAGAACCCGTCCGGACCTCTCGGTTTCTGCAATGGGGCTTTTAGGGGCAAACTGTCCCATAGAACTTGCGTGTTATATTTGTTTATTTTATTGATTCTTCTCAGGCAAATGCTGACCCAGCTGCGGACGATTTTTGATCTGATCATCCCAGTTCCAGATGCTCAAGAGTCTTCTTTTCTGCTCAAACTACTGACCTGCATCGAGGCGACACTAGAAAAGGCCTTTTGACATCGAACAGATGGGTTGCTGTATTGTTTTTTGGATGTGAATGGTTTACAGGTTGTAGTTTTTGACTCTAACACTTTGGGTACATTATGACGAATAAGAATATCTGAAGTTCTTCTTCCTTATAACCGATCGTGGTTCTCACTCTGAGAACTTTGGTGGCGTCTGCAAATAGTTAAACGAACAAAATTACCTTTGTTAATGGAAAAGCCCATCTTGATATTCGTATGGCTGCGGGTTTAATGTCATGCATTTAGTTTTTTTGATTTGTCAAGGCAAATGAGATTTTAATAATGTATTACAAAGCTCCTAGCGGTTTGGGATTGGTCCGTGCTTCGTGGGCTTTTACAATATTTCAAGGGAGTTTGATCATTTTCGCGTCTGTAGAACTTGCCTTGTGTTTCACCAAGCTATGTGACCGTACATGGGGAGTTTTACGGAAGTTTAACCACTTGACTCTTGGAGCTTTTTCGCCAGAAACGCATTTTTTTTCTGACATTTTGGTCGATTTTCAGGCTGGATATTGGTCCAAATTAGCTTTAATCTGACCAAAGAGGCATTTTGCAACATGACAGCTAGCCTTTCTTTATCCACCAGCGATCGCGTGTTTACGACATTTTGGCTTCGGGCATGCTTAGAAATCAAAATTTTTTTTTTTTTTTGTTTTTTTTTTTAAAAAAGAAAAGTGACCTACGTCTTTAGGACTTTTAGATTTTTTTTCGCCTTCCTTCCAGTTTTGCCCCTTTGTCTGTTCTTATTTGGGCTGCAGTGGGGATTGCCCGTCTACTACGGGGCTTGCTTGCAGTTAAAAACCTTCCTGAGAAAGCGTCATTGAGACGGGCCAATGTTTACCATGGATGTAGCGCGCCACGTGTAGTGGCGAGGAAATTTTTCTCTGAGTTTTTCACATCAACTTTTTTGAGTATTTTTGGTGGCATATCTTAGGCGCCATTCGGCGAGGCACTCTAGGTATCAATGGAAATTGTTTTTTTTCCTAGAGAATAGATCATGAGGCAATTTGGTCAAAAGTAATGACGTCAGGAAGTGGAAGAAAGGCCAAGGTGTCGTCCATGGCCGGTTACGGCCCGCACAATGAGTCATTCAGTTAACATACAGCACACGCTTGTCTGTGCATTTGCAAACGCAAAGTCATTCCGAAATCACGATAAAGCCCAATACTTTTCCAAATTCACGTGTCATCTGATTATATTTTGGTAAGCACAACCTCCCGAATCTAACCACACCTATAAATGAACCTTTCAAACACCCAATTAACAAATGTCTACTCTTCATTGTGTGCGTATTGATCA